>JADRCC010177030.1:361-18394 GCA_019843855.1 Hylomyscus alleni | reverse complement strand
CACACACACACACACACACACACACACACACACACACACACACTAGGAAAAGGGAGAGAGAGACAGAAAGTAACAGGCAGACAAAGACACAAAGATAGACACATACACACGATAGGCAGGGCAGGATTATCATTCAGTAGGAGTGGTCTAAAAAGTCTAGATTCTGGTCCTATAGTCTCTATAAATTTAGAGATACCAATACAAACCAAGAAATGGAGTTCCTTCTTCACACATCTACATTTTAACAATTTCAATATCTTTGACAGGTGTTAAACTACAAATATAATAGTGCTTCCTTCAGTTGTTACCTCCACAATGTCCTGATATTTCTTTTCCAGTTTTCTAATGCCTAAGTATGCTATTTACATTAAAGTTCTGTTAACATTACTGCTATGGTTTTTCTCTATGTGTGACAGAGCTTATGTCTACTAAAGGGCTTACAAATCATATATTATTACTGTACCATAAAGATTTATGAATCCAACATATGTGTGGGAAATTAAATGCTAAGTCTCAAGATATTATGGTTTTATCTCTTAAAAATTCTACACATACATCTAATAATAATACTAATAATATTATTTTACTTGGAGACTACATAAATGATAAGCTTTGTCACTATGTAGAATACAGATGGTGACTTCTAAGGAAATGCCTCTTTTAGTCTTCTGAATTAATGGATAGAAATTCACTATATATTTACAGTAGTGTCTACTGCCAAGATATTATTTGAAACATCCTACCCAAGCCTGATTAGTCCCAAATTCTAAGAGACAAGAATAAATTATGTAACTTCTATCCATTTACTCAACATAATTTAGATTGTTTCATTATTGCAAATAAACTAAAACCAAGTTTTATAACATGGAACTAGATGCAAGAAAATGGACAAATAATCCAAAGAAAAGTCTACCTATGACTTCTGTTTGTTTCAATATTTACTCTAATGGTCATCTTCAAAGCTTCCATTTCCTAAAGTTCCGGTTTTCTAAATGACTTACCTTACCACCATTGAATACAAATAACAAAGCATGGTGGAAAAAATATTAGCAAAATAGAAGAGTTAGAAAATGACAGTACACCAGTCAAGTCTGACTTCAAAGTTGCTTTTCATGAAAATTTCAAAGCACTTAGACTTATTTATTCATTCATTCATTCTTTCTTTCATTAATACTCTATATATGGCTACTTCTGCTATGACAGTGACAGATTCTGTGGCACAAATCCAGAAACACTGACTCTCTGGCCCTTTACTGAAGTTTCATGGGCTCTAACAGGGAAGAACAGTAACTATGCATCATTATACTGTGTTGTGTTGACAGACATAACAATATTAGCCACGGACCTGGGGGTGGGGAAAGTTCTTAGCCTCAACTTTCACATTGCAACTGCATGTTCATATTAGAATGAGCCACTGGTTCCTTTGCCCTATAAATCATCTATTCAGGTAAGACTCTCTGTATCTTCCCTTGTATGACATTCATACTCCTTTTACTAAATGTACCATTTATTAATGATTTATTTTCATGAATCTTAATCTCTTATCCATTTCTTGTTCTATACTTGGAGAAAGCCTTACATATAGTAGCTAATTAGTAACTATGGCTTGATTGATCAGAAATACCCTGAGGGACCCAGTGCTATACCATGAATCAATGCCTATGATTGCTTTAAAAAAGAGCATTTGAGTTGCCATGACCTGCTTAAGGACATTTTATATGGCAGAAACAGCATTCAAGCCATTGTCATTGAATTAGAAACGCTCATATATGGTGACCAGTATTTGCGAGGAGAAATTCCAAATGGATACTTGGAGTGTCCCAGTCCAGGGTGCTATGAGAAAACAAGGTCGGAAATGGAAAGTGACTTTTCAGAAACATATGCCTATCAAGAGGCATTGGCTTCAGCACTGCAAATTTGTATGAGTTCTTAGTTTCTGGTTTGGAAGCTGGGCTGTACATCAGTTACCTGAGTACCATCCACAGTGGTTTTGATGCCGTTGATCTGGAGTGTTTCCTATGCTTCTGACTTTTTCAAAACTCTCCCAATGGCTCTGCTGGACAGTAAGGAACAACTATCCCTGTTTAGACAGGACTGAGAAGTTTCTAGAAGGAGGGACTTTCTAACATGCAACACTTTCTAATTGTAAAAGCAGAAAAGCACTGATCTTACCAGGACACCTTGTTCTCTTTAACTACTGTTCTTAAAGGAGTAGCCTTTGAGGACCAGAAAGGGGAAGAGAGGCCATGCAACTGCCTACTGTAGAATCATAGAGGGTATGAAAAATAAATATTCAGATAGCATGTTCAGAATTTTGTCACATAAAATTTCTTAGGAAGGTAAATATACATTACACTTTATTTTTTCTTTGACATTTGCAAAATGATGCCATCCTTGACTATGTTCTCTTTCTCTTAATTATAAAAAGACATTTCCTATAGCAACTGGATTTACTTCCATAAGCCGCTGCTGTGAGAAAGTGAACCTGTCTCTTGCACAGGAACAATGGCAAATGGCGATTGGTAGTTACCAGGGAGATGTGAGCATACTGTTTCTTCAGGAAATTGTCTAACACATATTTTGACAATATTTTTAAAGATATGGTCTCTCTATGTAGCTGTGGCTCTCTAGAACTCCCTCTGTGCATCACGCAAGCCTTGAGTTCATAGAGACCAACCAGCCTCTGCCTCCCAAGTGTTGAGATTAAAACTGTCACCATAATACACGCCATGGGTTTTTACAATCTTCAATAACAATTGGCTAGTTGTAAACTCTTATGCAGAACTCATTCTTAGGCAGGTTCACCAGGTAAATAAGAAAATTCTACTTCTCCACTCAATGGCCCTTCCATTTCCAGGTCTTCCTGACCTCCGGCCTATGCCTTCTCCTCAACTCACCAAATCTAACATGAGTCACATATCCAAAGCCCCCATTTTTTGTAGCCACATAGACTTTACCTTAGCCAACCTCTAAGCTTCTGGCAGGAACCACCCTACCTGCCAGCACCAACAGATCACTTCAGTGCCACACCTAACTTCTCCATTCAGCTATTTCTCCCACATCCTTATCCAAGGTTTTGCTCAGTGAGTTTCCCTGACCCTCCTTACCCACAAACCCTCCCCAGTCTGCAAGATCTAGCCTGGGTTCCAAATCTAGTGGCCAGGTTTAGTATGGACTCCTCCTTCTGTGAGAACTGATTTTTAGAATTCTTCTGGGACCCTCCCTAAATATTTCCCAACCTGCAGACCCTTCACATGCCACATCCAACTTTTCCATCCAGTCAAATCCACACTCTAGGATTGGATCAGGAGACATATCCTGTACATAATCTCTCAGTCCACCTGATTTCATTACAGCCTTGCCATTTCCAACTTCTAGACCCAAGCAGTCCACACAGTCTATCCTCCACTCCAAGCTCCTCTATCCATATTATGCATAGTGCTAAAAAAGAAATCCACATACTGAGATCTTATAAAAAATGCCAACAATTTGAAAGGCCAACCTAGTATCTTCACTCTGAAAATCTATCATCCTGTAAAAATGTATGTCAATGAGAATACACCAGAAAAAAGAATTTAAAATAACTATAAAACTTCATCAAAGACACAAAAGTTTCAGAAAGACACAAAGAAACAGCTCCACGAAATTAAGGAGAAAAGAACTTAGCAAAACAAAAGCCCAAGTGATCCCCAAGAAAACACAAATATTAGACTGGTAGAAATGATGAAGACAATCTAGGACCTGGAATTCAATAGAAAGATAGAAACATTGAAGAGGATTCAAACGGAAATGAAGCTAGAATTGAAAAATACAATAACTCAACTAAAGGCTCAAAGGAAAGCTTTAAAAGTAGAATGAACCAAAAAGAAGTTTGAAAGATCAGTACTCAAAGAGAAAGCAGAAGGTCTAAAACAAATGAAAAGAATATGTAAAAAAAAATAATAATAACAAAAAAATAGCAAAGGAACACTCAGGAAATGTGGAAGAGCATGAAAAAATGTAGATGAAGGAATAAAAATCCAAATCAACAGCATAGACCAGATCTTCAACAAAATCATAAAAGTAAACTACCTGAAACTAAAGACATACCTATCTAGATACAAGAAACACACAGAATACCAAATAGACAACACCAGAAAGAAAATCCCCAAG
Source organism: Hylomyscus alleni (assembly GCA_019843855.1). Lineage (NCBI taxonomy): Eukaryota > Metazoa > Chordata > Mammalia > Rodentia > Muridae > Hylomyscus > Hylomyscus alleni. The sequence goes on along the minus strand of JADRCC010177030.1, from coordinate 14,242 downwards.
ACACTGCATCATTAAAATACTAAGTATACATAGCAAAGACAGTATATTGAAAGCTGAAAGAGAAAATCTCAAGTCACATATGTGAAGAAAAGTCCATCATAATATCAGCTGATTTCTCAGTAGAAACTTTGAAAGCCAGAAAAGACTGTAAAAGTGCATTCCAAGTCATAAGAGACTATAATGGCCAGCATCGACCAATATACCCAGAAAAAAATGGCTACTAAAATTGAAGGGAGAAAACTTTCATGAGACAAAAAGTCTAGAAATGTTATATCCAACACACCAAACATAAGAAAATACAGAAAACAATCTTTTAGGTGGAAGAATGATATGAGTATAGCAGAGACTGCAAAGAAGTATGAAATCATAATTATTAAAACACAAAGTGCCACTAAGAACACGAACATTAAAAATCAACAACACATGTATTTCAATGATAAATTTAAGCATCAATGGCTTAAATTCTCCAATCAGAAGACACAGGCTGACTGAATAGATCAAGAAAGAAATTTCAATTCTCTTTATTCTCTACAAGAAAACAATCTTAAGTTTAAGGATACTCACAAACTGAGTAAGATGATGATGATGATGATGATGATGATGATGATGATGATGATGATGATGATGATAAATGCATTCCAATCTTCCAATCAAATGGTACTAGGAGACAAGCAGGCATCATTTTAACAAAATCCAAAATGATAAAAGTCCTAGAAAATATAGGGCTAGAGAGAATATGCCTCAACATATTAAAAGCTATATATAAGAAACCCACAACCAACATCATCTGAAATGGGAAAAAGTTTGAAGCAATCCCACTGAAATCAGAATGGAGCAAAATGTTCACTATCTGTTCTGTTTCAATATTTTGTTAGAAATACTAGGTAGAGCAATAACTCAAGAGAAGGAAAATAAAAGGATACAAATTGGGAAAGAAATCAAACTATGACTATTTGCAGATGACTTAAAATTATACAATAGAGATCTTAAATTTTCTACCAAAACTTTCAGAAACAATGAAAAAATTCAGCACTGTTGCAGAATACAGTAACCATTTACACAAATAATGTGTGTGTATACATATATATATATATACAACAAACACAGAGAAGGAGATCATAGACACACTCTCATTCACAGTAACCTCCAAGAAAATAAAATATCTAGGAAAAACCTAAAGAAGAAAGTGAAGAATCTGTAAAACAAATATTTTAAACCTTCAAATAAATAAAGACACTAGAAAATGGAAGATTATAACATGCTTATGGATTGGTAGAATTAATACTATGAAAATTATATTCCTCAAAGCTGTACACGAACTCAGTGCAATCTCAATCAAAAGCCCTATCTCATTCTTCACAGAAACAGAAAAAAAAAAAAAAAAACATCAAAAAATCCATATGGAACCACAAAAGACCCTAAGTAGCCCAAACAATACTGAACAAAAAGATTAATGTAGGAAGAATTGCTATTCCAGATCTTAAGATATATTATACAGCCATGGTAATAAAAACAATATCACAGTGACACAAAACAGACATGTAGACCAGTGGAACAAATGAAGAGCCAAATATGAGCACATGTATCTTCAGTCACTTAATATTTGACAAAAATATCAAAAACGTATTCTAGAGAAAAGAATCTGTGACTAATGGTGCTTGGGGAAACTTCCATATGAAGAACAATAATGAAAATAGAATCATATCTATCACTTTGTATAAAAACTTACTAAATGTATCAAAGACCTAAATGTGAAACCTCAAACACTGAAACTGTTAGAGGAATATGTATGGAGAACCCTATATCAGATAGGTATAGAAAAAGGACTCTATTAATAAAAATCTATTTGACCAAGAATTAATACAAACAATTGATAAGTGAGAACTTATGAAATTACAAAAAGCTTCTGCAAAGCTAAAATTAAAAAAAAAAAACAAAACAAGAAAACCAAAACAGTAACAACAACAACAAACCAATCAACCTAATGAAGAGGAAGCCTAGAAATAGAAATAATCTTTGCCAGATAATACATCTGACAGAGGATTAATATCCATAATATAAAAAGTCAGAAAACAGACTCAAAAAATAAATGATCCATTTAAAATATAGATCTGGAACCTTCATAGAGAGTTCTGAAAATAAGAAAAAGAATGACTAAGAAACATCTCAAAAAATGTTCACCATTGGGCTGGAGAGATGGCTCAGCAGTTAAGAGCAATGACAACTCTTCCAGAGATCCTGAGTTTGATTCCTAGCAACCACATGATGGCTCACAACCACCTGTAATGGGATCCAATGGTGTGTGTCTGAATACACACTGTGTCTTCATTAAATAAATATACCTTTAAAAAATGTTCACTATCCCTAAAATTTAGGGAAATTTTACCCCAACAACAGATGCTAAAAGGAGTTGGGGGAAAATAAACTCTCATCCACTGTTGATGGGATTGCAAACTGGTGCAGAAATCATTATGGAGACTTCTCAAATGGCTAAAATTAAGTCTACCTTATGTCCTAGCTACAATACTTCTTGGAATATGCCCAAAGGACTTGACACGTTTCACAGACACTTGTTCAGCCATGTTCATTATTGATCTATTTACAGTAGCTATAAGTGGAAACAACCTAAATGGCCTACAGCCAAGAAATGGATAATGGAATGCACTATGGAATACTATTTTAGCTGTAAAGAAAAACAAAATCATGAAATTTGCAGGTAAATGGGTGGAACTAGAAATGATCGTATCAATGGAGGGAACCCAGATCCAAAAAGACAAATGTCACATTTTCTTTTTCATAGGAGACTCTTAACTCCAAATCTGAAGATGCAAGTACATATCCTGGAATAATGACAGAGAAGAGAAAAGGAAAAATGCCCCAACCCATGGGGCATTAAGCAGGGACCTAGGGCAGGGGAGAGAGACTGAGAGGGACAAGGGATGTAGGCCCAATGCAGCTTCTCTATCATCATTGTCAAGGCGCTCAGCAAGCTCACAGGTCAGCATGTCACACCAATCACTCTGGCAGCTAGCAAGCTCTTGTAGCATTCTGTGGAAAAACACAAACATGCCCTCTTCCCCATATTAAACACCTGATCAGGATCATGCCATATGCAATAAGTAGATCCTTCCATCTCACCTAGACATGAGTATGCCTAATTGCAGGATGCTGTAGACACTCAGCAAAGAGTTACTTTGCATCCAAATTTTAAAATTTCAAAAATAAAAAGTGTGATTTAAATAATATGCACGGGGATATAATTCCCCCTATTTTGTTTTTTAAATGCCAATTTTTCAGAGTGCCATACACACTTTCAACAATTTCTTGTCCCTCTGAATTATAATGAATCTCAGTAATATGGGTAACATTAAATTGTTGACAAAACATCTTCAATATCTGACTGTAATAGTAAGATATTCCATAATCTGTTTTAATCTGATTAGGAACACCAAGCATAGAAAAATAATGTAGGTAATGACCAATTACATTTTTAGTTGCTTCTCCTGTTAAGGCAATTGCAACCAGAAAGTCTGAAAAGGTATCAATAGTCATATGTGCATATTTTATTTTTATTATTATTTTTAATCAGAAAAATAAGTATCCATTTGCAATAACTGATTAAGTATAAATCATCGAGAATTAACACCATTATGTGGTGCAGGTAGAAACTGCGGACACTGAGAACAACTCTTTACAATTTGACATGCACATTCTCTAAAAAGATCAAATTATTATCTCAAGACATTATTATTTTTATGATATAAAGAATGAGATTATGTGGCCAATGTTCCTGTGTAAGGCCTATAATCTGCCTGGGATACAAATCTACTGTGGCATTGCCTTAAGGGGTCTTGTCCAGGCAATCTAGGATGAGTTCATAAATGTCCAAAGACAATCCTTCAAAGAACAGTCCTTTCTCTTAACTTGAGTTGTATATGCATAAACAATTGTAAATTTGAGAATTAGCAGTACCTAAAAAAGGAACAATTTTAAGCAATTGTAAACCCTGATATATATATATATATATATATATATATATATATAGCCCTGGCTGTTCTGGAACTCACTCTAGACCAGGCTGGCCTTGAACTCAGAAATCCACCTGCCTCTGCCTCCCAAGTGCTGGGATTAAAGGCATGTGCCACCACTGCTCAGCTGACATTTTTTTTTTTTTTTAGGAAGGCTATTAGCCATTCCTAAAGGCAAAACTTTCTAATGATTACAAACTCACTAGAAGCAAACCCTTTATAATTGCCAGGATGCAGAGGAAAACACAACCTTCTAAATACACAATAATTTTATATGAAGTAGGCAGGCCAGGTTGTAATGCCTCTATAAGTTCTACAACCTCATTGACATTTGTAAATCATAAATTTAAATTTTATTTTGAACCACACCTGGATAGATGTGTAATAATGCTATTTTGTCTTAAAAAAAACCGATTCCTTGGAGGCAAGGAGAAGCAAGGCCACAAAAACTTCCCCAGGCAGGGCTTGTGAAACAAAAGAAATGCCTCACAAACCTCCCTGAGGCTGCTCTGAGCTTTGCATGAACTCAAATGTAAATATTTCTTAATCTGAGTCTACTGCCTGAGTCTAGGCCTAAAGATTTCACCTCCCGCAGTGAGGACAGTTTCCAGGGGAGCAGTTCTCTGTCTGTCTACGCTTCTAATTTTTGGAGAGTTTTTCTTAGGATGATTCATGCTTAAAACATCCCTTATCACCTCAGCGCCGTGAAAGCATTGCTTGCGTGTACTGTAGTCCTCTGCAAGGCAGCAAACAGACTCCGATTGTATGAGGGTCTAATTTTTACATAAAGACGAATATGTCCAGATAAGTCTGTCTTTGCTTTGTATGGCTGCAGAGAAATTCATTAGCCTTCTCATGAGACAACTGTGTAATAAAAGGAAACCCTTTTGAAGGTCTCTGAAAGTTCTACTAGCTGGTTTTAGTAGTACAAACTCTTTGAAACAGTTTATCAGGAGCCTGTTTGATACCAAATAAATTCTCACTGAGATCTCCTTTCCAACCTTGGGGGGGGGGTTAAATTTTGTTTTTACCACTGCATCCAATAAAGTTTATGTAAAAGGGGCATTGGGGCCATACTGGCCGCAGTTGTTTTCAACTATTATTTCTCTTGCAATCATCCTAATTACAAAATATGGGTGAGTTAAGAATCCTGAGCTTGCAATCAAACTGCAAACTGCAGCCAATGGAACGCTGGCAATTTTAACCATACTTTTTAGGTTTCTTTTGTCATATTAAGGCATAACCATAACTTTTGGAAAGTAAAACCCAATTTTAAATAATCTACTTTTTAAAATTAATACCAAAAGCATTACTATCACGTTATGAAGTTTGACTGTCAATTCTTACATATGAATGCATGACAGTGCAGCTTTAATGCTTCCTTAAAGAGACATTGTTTTAAATCTTATCCCTTATATGTCTAGTTTCTAGGATAATTATTGTATAAAATATCATCCCCATTTAGAAGTATCTTTAAAGACCTGGTTTCCTGAGTTGGCTCATGCCACATGTTGTTGTTTAGAATGACTCCAACCGTGAGTTACCAATTTTAAGCTAACTTTCTGTTACCAAGGTTACAAGCAAAAAGCTGTTGTCCCCTTTAAGAGTGGCTTGTGTAGACAATCAGCCTCTAGCAGGGCTTTTCCAGCTGTGCTTGACACCCAGCTACAGTGCAGTGGCTTATCAATTTCTGCTGTGCAAATTGAGACTGCCTTTTAAACAAGTTAAATTAAATCAAAGGATGGACAGTCAGCAGATAAAGTTTTAACCATTTTTTTTCTCCCAACATGAAACACAGAACGACAATCCTTCAAACAACAAAACAAAAACAAACATAAGTTGACAGGCATATGGGCAGATTCTAAAACCTATTCTCTCTCTCTTTAATATCTGGCCAATGTTTACAAACTTTCAAAAAAAAATTTTAAGATTCTTTTATCCTTAACCCATGTTCCTCATGTCTTGAGGGACTCCTTGAGACCGTTTAAAAACAATTCATGCTTACTTACTGCTTGTCCCATAGTTACACCACTCTTCTTACCTTTCTCAGATCAATCTCACAGGTGGGTGACCTGCAGTGGATCTTTACTCACTTCCTGATAAAGCAGTGATCCTATGGGAGGGGGGGACGTCCCCTTGGGGGCGTGGTGGTCTTCTTGGACCCCAGACCCAGGGGCCCCATGCTGGGAGCCAGTTACCCAGACCCGCAGGGTGGTCAGCAGGGACCTAAGGCAGGGGAGAGAGACTGAGAGGGACAAGAGACACGAAGAATGAGAGCAAGACAGTTGTCTGATCAAGCGCTGAAAACTTTACTTCAGGGATGGCAATATAAAACAAGCAGGAGAAAGCTACAAGGGAAGGGGGAAGAGCCCGGGGGCTTTCTGAAGGTCAGGTGGCAATCTTCAGTTTCCAGAACCAACAGTCACCTGGCAAATACAGAGGTAGATGATCACAGCCATCCATTGGAATGAGCACATGGTCCTCAATGGAGGATTTAGGGGAAGAATTGAAGGAGCAGAAGGTATTTGTTACCCCATAGAAAGAATAACAATATCAACCAACCAGATCCCCAATGTTCCCAGGGACTAAACCACCAACCAAAGAGTATACATGGTGGGACTCATGGCTCCAGCTGCATATGTAGCAGAGGATGGCCTGTGTCAGGCATCTATGGAGGAAGGAGGGGCCCTTGGTCTTGTAAAGGCTCGATGTCCCAGTGTAGGGAACTGCCAGAGCGGGGAGTTATTGTTGGGGAACACCCTTATAGAAGCGAGAGGAGGGGTATGGGATAGGGGGCTTCCAGAGGGAAAACCAGGAAAGGGAATAAATTCTGAAATGTAAATAAAGAAAATATCTAATAAAAAAAAAAGATTACTGAGAAAAGGAAAAAAAAAAAAACCTAGAGGAGGTTCCATTGAGGGTACTGATTCCTCGCCATTGCTCAAGCAACTTTCCTTCAGTACCTGTAGAATAACAAAAGCAGTCTGTAACATAGTGTTGTAAGATTGCTCTTTTCCAAGCAAGAGGCTTCATTTTTCTGAGTCTTCTTCCTCTAACTCCTTTTGTGGTTTTCTCATTTTGTTAGCTTTCCCATGAGCTTACTTACAAGCTTTTAGGCTGGGAAGATTGGCCATAAAATTATAAAATGCGAAAACAGAATTGGCCCTGACTTTTGCAAGCTGAAGTACATCTTCCAGAATGAACAGTGCTGAGGCAGGGGCAAGGGGTAGCTGCCACATCCTATTGTTATGGTTGATGGTGCTACAGCTTTATATATAGCTAGATAGGTAGGTATTCAATCTATCTCTTAGTTCATCTAAAATACCGCTCATATAGTCCTTAAAATGTGCCTCAAGTTACTGAGTACGGTGACCGGAAGTGAGCTCCCTGGGCTTCTCACACCACATATCATAGCATCACATAATTTGCGTAGCAATAAAAAAGGATTCCTTCAGCTGTGTTTGCTATTTCATGGCACCAGATTATGATGAGGTAACCTTCCTCGTATATGGAATAATGAAAGACTTTTCTGTAGGTTTGAAGGTTTCCTATTCTTTTACCTTAAGCTTCACTGCATCAGAAAATGATTGAGAAGAATTGGGAATGTAGGGGGGTCTTTCAGCAGTGTCTGGCATCTGTGCAGAGTGAATTTAGTTATACCTGAGCATAGAGAATTTTCTAGATCATGACTCTAAGCAGTGTGGCTTGTGGAAGATGAGCTCCAGGGGAGAGAAGCAGTGTCAGCCAGGCAGCCTGTCACTGCCACTGAGCATCACAGCCCGTGCATATACTGAAGGGCCCCCAGGACAGCAGGAAGATGATGGAAAAAATAAATAAAAAGAAAGCAGTGCCAATCAGAACTAAGCAGAAGAGATAATCTAATTAAAATAGAATAACGGAAGAGATTGCTTCCATTGCATTAAGGATATTTTTAGAAGCACCATGCTAGTATTTTATACAGGAAAACACCCACTGCTCTCACCACTATATTAAAAGTCTCTAGGGGCCTACTCGGAATTGGACATTGGCCAATTCCTTACTGTTCTTGCTTCTAATAGGAACTTACTCCGCTGTGTTTGCCTTTTGAATTTCTCTCCACCTCCTCTGTGCAGCTTCATGATGCCAGAGATGCTGCTTAGGTGCCTTTCCATCTTGTTACTTTTCCCTTACTCTCATTTTTATTTCTACCACCTAGAAGCACGCAATACATCCCACTACTACGGTAAAAATTCTCTATGTATACTGGAGGGGAGGAGCACAAGTTTGATGCTGCTTTTTTCATGGAGAACATTTTATGAAACAACAGAAGCTCCAATTAAGTGCTGTTTCTACTTATAGCAATTTAATTTAAAAAGCTAAAGTTATTGATTAAAGAAACATTAAAAGGCATCCATGGTGCTGGTTCCAGGCCATTGCTGGCAGACCATTTACTCATGGAGTATAATTTTCCATTTCCTCCAGTACAATGAAACCCTTTATTAAATGCTTTCTCACTGTGGACAGATTGGTTTATAGTTGAAGCAAGCAGGGATTTATAATCCATTGCTGCTATTTGCTTGCCCTTCAGTACAGACTCTGCCAACACTACATAGATTTATCTCTTTAGCTTTGAAAGGACTTTGGATTTGGGGTAGTTTTATTACACAAACTGAAGTAGATTCAAACACAAGAGATCGTGACAACCAAGTATAGCTTGGAAGGACTTATTAATTTCAATTTGTTCAAGATCATGCAAATGATAGTGAAAGACTTTACCTTCAGGCTGCTTGAGTGTCCATACAACATGGAAGCTGGATTTATCCATCCTGAGTGACTAAGAAATAAGTCAAGGAAAAAGAACTGTAAGGTCATTTATGCCCTAGTCTCAGATAGCACACACCACCACTTCTGCTGTATGTATACTCCTTCAAAAAAAATCAAGTCACTAAGTCAGTTCATATTTATGAGAGTGAAATTTAAGTTCAATTGGTATATCAGAGAATTTATGAATGTATTTTAAAACCACTATACACTTGCTTTTCAGTCTGCTTATATTTGTCCTCCTATAAATATTCAAATATATTAATCTTCTACTTTATTCAAACATATGGTTCAAATGTTACCACTAAAGAGAGGTCAGTTTCACCTCCTTTCTATGGAAAATAACACCCTAAATCCTATTTTCTGCTTGAATTTCTTCAAAATCATCTATCATAATATGATATTCTATCCTAGATCACTTTATATCCTGTCTCCTCCACTACAGGAAGGTCTGAAGGCAAAAACTTTTGTGATTCATCCACTTTGGCAATAGCTAAACAACAGTTATTCCTAAATCAACAATACTTATTGAATTGATGAACTCATTTATTTTCTCACTAAGCAAACATACTTGATATACTTTATCTTTGAACAAGACAATAAAGAAAAGAAAAATGGTTTCTAGTAGGAAACAGTATGACAATATTAAGACAAGTTCTCACACTTCTAGATATTCGAGTAGTGATTTCCAAAATGAGTTGTCTCAAGGAGTTCTTGAGAAAGAAGGGGAGATGAGTTGACTGGGAATACATGTTTGAAGTGGTGAGAAAGCTACAGTGGCCTGGAAGAATGGAATTCAGATGAATCCGGTGAGAATTCTGGATATTCTATAGAATGTATAGGACAACTCATTTGATAAAACTGAGAAAGATATGGATGACACTGATACCCTGAGAGCAGAGGAAATGTCTACAAAAACAAAGAAAGGATAGGTAAATAAAAGAAGAGCAGAACCAGCATACGGGAGAAGCAGAAGAGACATAGGGCGCGTATGAATATATATATATATATATTCATTCCATAGATTTTTACTTATGATGATATATATATATATGTATGTTTATATATTTATAATTTATATATGTGTATATGATAGAACTTTATTTGGCCAGAAAGAAGATTGAAATCATATTATTTGCAGGAACATAGATGAAGCAAAATGTCACCATGTTAGTGAAATAAGCCATACTCAGACAAGCATTAAATGTTTCCTAATATGTGGAAACTAACAGGCAAAAACCAGTGTCATCAGATTATAAGAGGAACTTGAGAGGGATCACGAGATAAAGAGAGTGCCATTGGAGGATAAGAGAAAAGAGTAGGGAAGGTGGATATGATTAAAACACAATATATACATATGTGAAAATGTCACTTTGAAATGCATTCACTTGTAAATTGGTAATATTTTTTAAATATTTATAAAAATAAGCAAGGGGTTAAAAAGATGACTCATTCAATAAAGTACTTGCTACAAGACTGATGACCTGGGTTTGATACACAGTGCTCAGGTTTAAATAACAAAAAAACAAAACAAAACAAAACAGACACAACAATACTCCTGTAATCTCAGAATTAAGAAGGTAGAGACTTCCTTGCCTGCCAGTCTTGCCAAATTGGTATGACAGTGGTTGAGGCAAATACCTAATGTTAATGTCTGTCCACTACACATCATTTACACGTATGTAAATAGAAATACAAGCAAGGTAAATACTATTAGGAAATTAAAAAGGAGAAACAGGCCAAATGGCAGTATAAAGGTAGGAAACAGGCAAAAATTTAAAGATATAGCTGATGTGTGTGTGTGTGTGTGTGTGTGTGTGTGTGTGTATTAATTATTGAAGTCTAAGGCAATAAAGTGAGGATTCTGAGTCCAAAAAAAAAAGTGCTGCGTCTGTTCTGGTTGAGAATGAGCTCTGTACTGACACTCCACTTTGGAATGGCTAGGAACGAAGGAAAGGGGAAGCCCCTGAAGGAGAATATTAGAAATCTCTTTGAATCTTTATATGTCCTCTATTCTTACCTGACATCCTTTGTACTCAGGAATTCTGAGTTTTCATCAAAAAGCTTTGTGGGTTAAACATGGTAGCATTGCCATAATATGGAATAGATGAATGGATAAACAGTTGTATGGAAAAATATGTAACATTGAAATTATTAAAGTTGCCAAAGAGACGGCTAACATGAAGTCCCGAGCAGACATAGATGATGAAGTATATCCAGTTCTGTGCAAGCTGTGAAATCTTCATTTAGAGGGGGGGTGATCAAAAGCTCGGGATCACTTTATAATTATGTGTTTGAATGCTGGTATCTTTACTTAATGAGCTGGACTCATAACCACATTTCCTAGTTGACTTCTCCATGTCTTTCCCTATATCTATGCCCCTTCCCACAGAAACCTATATAACTTACGCTGAACCAATATCCTTAGGTATATTTTGGTCTCTTGATTGCCAAAGTCTCAGTCTAGGTTGAGAACATTGATGAGACAGAAAAAATATATGAATCTTGATGTTTAATAGGAGGGATTTGCAAGTGAAACTGCATGCCTTTTGGAAACAAACAAATCTGTCTCAGTCTTGAATGCGTGCAACATTTATGTGACTATCCCACTCATGCTTTCCAGTACAGTGAGATTGGCTGCGGTGAGGTTATCTACATTTTTAAAAATTGATTCTTTCCTCACACATTACATCCTGACAATTGTTTCCCTCAACTCCTCCTCGTTCCCTGCCCCCAACTCCCTTTTCCCCTAGATCCACTCCCTCCTATTTCCCTTCAGAAAAGAGCAGGTCTCCCAGAGATATCAACTGAATGCAGCATAATAAATTACAATGAGACTAGGCACAAACCCTCATATCAAGGCTGGAAGAGGGGTTCCAAGAGCAGGCAAAAGAATCAGAGACAGCCCTACTGTTACTTTACAAGCAATCTGCAGATGGTTCTACATGTTCTTAGACATGGCAAAGTGAAGATTTGGTGCAATGGATTTCAGCACTAAGGAGACTTAGGAAAAACAATCTGGACCAGAAGGAGTTTACAAAGTTCTGTGAAATATAGTCAAAACATGGAGATTTCTTAGAATCTTATGTTTTTGATGGGGATTTGGTTTGACAAGACTTAGGCAACAAATACCAAACCTCTACCATACTTCAGAAAGTTTCTGCCCTTGAGTTAGCCATTTCCTACAACTGTCCTCTATAATGATAGTCCATGATATTCCTGAGGGGTAATTTAGGGAGAACCCTACGAAGATTGCTCCACTGATGACAGAGAGCTAGGGAGGAAAGGCTTCATACAATTCAGTGTATAGCCATGTTCACAAAAGTAGCTTCTGGCACTTGGAAAGTGTGTTTCATATCAGATAAAATGAACCACCTAAATTCAAAGTAGCATTATTTGACAATATTTTATTGGGAGGATCAAGTGAAAATTATCCAAACTGTATTGTTGAAAATGCTGCATAAAAAGCAAAAATTTCATGCTTTTTCCTAAGAAATGGGCTCCGCTATTCCCTGGGCTCTCAGAGTGCAGCAAGACAGAAATTGCCTCAGGGCACACTCACAGGCAGCTAAGAATCCACACCAGGCCTCTGTCCAATGCTTACCTTTCTTTTCCCCCCAGAAGCTCATAGAGCACCTTGGCTGACCCTTCTCTATCACCTCCTAAAAAGACAAAAATGCTGTCACCAGCTTAGCCATTAACAGGCACACGATCAATTCTCTGATTTTCTTTAAAGCTGGCTTATATATGCCCCAGAGAAGAATTAGCAACCGTGTCACGTGTGAACCTCATTCTCTTTCAATCTCTCTCAGCATGAGAAAAACCCCTCCAGGTCCCAGCATCTATTCAGAAAGTCACAAAGTTTCCAGCATCCTTGAAGTTTGCCCCAATTCACCTGCAACAAAAACCTCGAAGACCCTAGTGAGCTTTTTTGTTTTTGACAGGAGCTATATTTTTTGGTCCACACAAAGCATAGGGGAAGATGGAAGCCCTCCTCTGGGGAGAAGGTTTTAAAATGTAATCAAATCTGTTACTGGCCTCAGACAGAAAGTCCAGGACTAGCCTGAGCAATCTTCAGTGGCCGCCTCTTTTATCTAAGAAGCAGGCAATAATTGATTTGACCTGCTTTATAGAGACAATCTCCCAGGCATGACTGAGTGCTAATTGCTACTAATGAGGTGGCATTTGAAACTGGCTGTGGTCTTCAGCTTTCTGTCCCCTTTACTCCAAGCAGCATTCAAGCCACTGGCTTATAAGTACAGCTTCCAGCAAGTCCTCACCCATAGCAAGCTACACTTTCCCCCAGCTGCTGAAGGTTGTGCTAAGAAGGGCAAATTGCACTGCCTTTCAAAAGGACGATCTGGGTGAATGCGCAGCTTCTCGAGATGCATGGAGGCAATGCAGCTCTTGAGGAAATGATTTCTAAATGTTACAAGATTGCTGGAAATTACTTTCATAATGGCTTTTACTGGTTTTGTCCATTTACAAACATTCTTCTTTCTTGCCCAAAGGGAACCCCCACAAGCCACTTCCATGAGAGAATGTTTTCCTCAGTTTTGCATCAATTCCCCAGTGTTACAAAATTAACATGTGATGCCACCCTATAAATGGTAGTCACTTGTCAGATTGATTTTATCTCTAGAAGATCAAAAAGCCCAAGCCTTTGATCCAGCTGTGAAAGAAGTGCAACATCAGATAATGCAAAGATCTAGAGCAAATGGCAGCAACACCTCATATAAAGGATTAGGTGGAAAATATTTTTGTCTTGATAATCAGCAGACTTTCCATCATTTTGATGGTTCATAAATCACATTCATATACGGACATGAATATGTTCTAGTATGAGTATATGTACATGAGCATAGTTCAATTACATTTGGCCTGTGACCCATTCCTGCCAACTTCTGATATTTAGTAATATTTCAATACATCAAATTTGGATATATACAAAATGTGACCCAAAATGACCTAATACTGAAATCTTCTATGATTACTTATTTTAATTGTGAAGATATAATGAGAATCATAATTTGTTTATGAGCCTGTTTCCTCC
>JADRCC010176988.1:1309-13675 GCA_019843855.1 Hylomyscus alleni | reverse complement strand
CTCTCTCTCTCTCTCTCTCTCTCTCTCTCTCTCTCTCTCGTACCTGATGGAGATGCACCATGTCTGCTCGAGGGTCTGTCCTAGTCATTGTTCCAGCCTCCTGATGACCTGGCTGGACAGCTTCTACCTATTCATTCTAGTCCCAACTGTGACCTTGGGATGCCTTGCTAGTAGCTCCTCTTCCCACCCATAGGAACTACTGTACAATAACTGCCAGCACTCCAGTAAATGAAATGTGATTTCCAGCTCCTTTCTTCACTACCTCACCCCCCCACCTACATTCACTCTTTAACTTACAATACATTAAGGGTAAGGTAGGACACATCTCCTGTCAACAGCTGCTCCTGAGCTTGGCTGCTGATCTCATAAGTTTTGTGGATCATTTGTTTGTGAATTTAATTCCAAATTCTACCAAGATTTCTATTGTTCCATTCTCCACTTGCCCACATGGACCCACACACTTCTCCCCTCCTTCAGCTGCCCTGCACTATGAGCATTCTGCCTTCCTCCATGGACTCACACTTTTGCCTGATTTCTGGTTTCTCATCCACAGACAAATGATTCTCAAACATCCCATATTCAAACTAACTCTGCTATACACTTAAAGCTTTACCTCTTCACTCTTAAAAATCTTTTATTGTTGATTTCTTTATATTCTGTTCTCAAAATAAACAAACAAAATCATACAGTAAGATTATGCTGTAAATTCTCATCTAAGGATTTATGAATTGCTCAATGGATACGGATTTCAGTCTATCTAATCTGCAATATTTGGCTTTATTCAGCACTTGTGTGTGCAAATAAGTCTAATTAATCTCCATGTGTGTATAACTTGAATTTAACTCAGTGTATATATGCATATAATAAGTCAACTAGAAAAAATGATTTAAATATTAGCAACCATTGTATGGACTGAGGTAGCAGAACAAACTCCATTTTGTTTTTAAGACTCTAATCTAAGATAACTTGCCCTTAGAGAGGCATGGCCCCCACCCTTGAGGTCTGAGAAAATCAAGAAATGTCCCTGGCAATTACAAAATAGGCACAACTACTGCAGCTATCTGATAACAACAGAGTAGGCTAAGAAAACATAAGTCATTCACAGGTCAAGATGTTCCTTTTTGATGTATATTCCTTCCTTACGGTTTAACCAGGTGTTGTAAACCAATTAGTTTAAAGGCCAACATTCCTTTATGCTTTTATATAGTGGCAAGTCTTGGAAACCTCCACTTGTGGGTATATTTTTCCTTTTTAATCTCCCTTTTCCTAGACTTCAGGCTGTTCTTCTATCCTGTTGCATCAGGAAGGTTTGTAGCCCAAATTTAAGCTTGAATACAGACTCTCACAGACTTGTTTCAGAGTTGTGTTTCCTGGTGTTCTCTTTGGGGCTTTTGCGATCTGGGAAAAACACGATGTTGGCTACATGGCTTCCATGCAACCTTGTATGAATATCACTATCTTAAAATAACCTCATGGAATGAACCAACAATTATAAAACCTCTTAGTCCTAATGAACTGTTGATTAATATGTCTCCTTGTAGACTAAGGAAGTAACGAGTCTCATATTTTAAGTTGGTATGGATTTTTATACAATGGTGAGAGATTCAAAGTTAAATTTTTACAACATGCTATGTATTCAATTTAATCTTGAATGTTTATTATATGAAGATGAAATTTCAAGATCATGGAAGTCTATACAGATGAACAAAATCTAGTTTAGAATGTGTGTCTAAGCACTTGTGTCTTTATTATTATATGGCCATTATATGTTCTGTAAATCACTGCCATTTATTTTCCTGCTGCTACCACCTAGGCTCAATTAGCCTCTTCATTTCTGGCTAACAGATCAAATATAACAAAGACTCAGATGGTAGGAAGATGGAACAATCCTGTAGAATTGTCTAGGTAGCAGACTATGTCCTAATTTCTGTCATTTTAATTAATATATGGCATCTAGATTATAATATTTCCTTCTTGCATCTCTGGTCATGTTGCTAGCTTATAGTAGCTTGACACCTGCAGAAAAAAAAAAAACAAATAACTGGCTCCATTCTCCAAGATAATCAACCACCAGGTTAATTCATTAGTTAATTCACTAGGTAGTTAAAAGTATCATATCTCTTATTAGGATGGCACACAGGTCTGCTTTGCTCACAGGGTTCATATTAGAAGATAAAGAGATTTCAGATGTAAACTTTTGCTATTCCCTTTGCTACATTAACTCACGACAAAGGACACCACCTACATTGTGATACTCCAGCCATTGGACAAGACTGCCCCAATCAATATCTTGCCCACTCCCAGGTTAGTGACTACTCCCTATGATCAACCACCTGTATCTTATGGTGAACAAGTTAGTAGGAAAACTTATATAAAGTATAAACACAAGAAAATTAAGTTATGAGGCTCTAAGAAAGTGTTTTAGGGTCTAAGAAAATACTGTGAGGTTGGCAAATGAAAGGTATGAAGGTTGGAGCATATGAAAACCATTGATAGTGATAGCAAAATGATTTAAGGTACATAAAAGGATCAAAAAAGGCTTCCAATTTCTTCCCCTCACTATGATGTTATTAGCCTAACTCTGCTAAAACATCCCATTATATGACCAACTCACATAGTCACAAGTTCAAGATTTTAAGTTTCCTTTGGTTGTCTTTTAACAAAAGACGTTAAAGGTTAAGACTTAAAGGTCTTTCTCATTATGCTAAATTTATATTATACACTATCATAATTACAAGTTCAAGATTTATAAGTTTCCTCTGTCTGTCTCTACACCTTCGTTTGGTCTTACTGCCCTCCCTGCCCCAACAATAAACATCCTTTATACCAGAGCTAATGTATGGTGTGATTTCTCAAGGGGATACCTTGCCATAGGATTAACAACCCTGTGCCCATATCACCACTGCATTATAGTTCATAACAAAAGTAGGACCTTGGTGAGCAACCTGAGGCAGCAGTCAAATAAGGGAATAAATGTGGAAGCATTTAAATAAGGTAATTTAATGGTTTAGAAAGGGAAAGGGAATGGAGGAAGGCAAAACCTGCTGCACCATATTTGCCAGGCTTGGTCCTGATTGAGCCCTTCATTTTACATTCAAAATTACAGCTGAGGAGGGGTCATTACTATTTATGGTTTTGTTATTTGTTCATTGGTAAATGAGAAGATGTTCTGCAGCTACTAGATGTTTGCAGGTTTGTTCTTATTTGATTTTCTTTATCTTTTGTTTTATTCAATGAAATAGTGTTTTTAATAGCAGTAATAGATAAAACAGTAGACAAAAAGACAAAATCTTCTTTAAGTGCCTGTGCTCAGTCACTTTTCCTATCTTACCATAAGCTTCACCATTCATTACATGGCCATCACATCTCTAGTAAAGCTACATAGAGGAAGAAACCTCTAATCCATGGATTTACCAAGTTCACCAACCTGATCTAAGCATAGAATTACTTCTACTTCTTTATAACATCAAAATTTTACTCATTATTTACTTTTCTCTGGCAAGATTTTTAAAATTAATATGCTTGCCAGATTCCCATTTTTACTTGACTTTATGTATCCCTGACTGACTGCACTATTATCATTTATGACTTCTTGTTTATCAGAGAGCATACTTTATTATAGAATTTTTTATCCATACTCTTATAAAATGAGTCTGGTTTTTAAATGTCACAGAATATGCAAATAGTATTTATTTATTTATTAATTCAATTATGTGTGTAGGTGTGTGTGTGTGTGTCTGTGTGTGTATGTGTCAGTGTGTATGTCACATTGAGAATTGGGAGGACAGAAGACAACTTTCTAGAATAAGTTTTCTCCTCCCATGTTTTGATTTTGTTTTGCTTTGTTTATTTTGTTCTGATTTGTTTTTTAAGGCAGTTCTCTCTTGCTTCATATTCCAGCTTAGCTATCATGAGAGCTTCCAGTTGATTCACTTGCATCTGCCTCTGATTTTGCATTATTATCACTGGGATTATAAATGTGTACTATTATATCTGACTTTTTTTGCATGAATTCTAGGAATTTAATTTAGGCCATCAGTTTTGTGTGGCAAATACTTACACCTGCTAAACTGCACTAACAACCCTCCTATTATTTTTAAATCTATATCAGAACATATATCAAGCAAATTCACTATTGTCTCTGAGATGATGGATTTTGCTTGTCATATTATATTAATGAAAATCCATATCACTGGTATAACATATTTTGACTCTAAGCTGGGCAATGGTGGCACACCCCCTTAATCCCAGCACTTGGGAGGCAGAGGCAGGTGGATTTCTGTGTTTGAGCCCAGCCTGGTCTACAGAGTGCATTCCAGGACAGCCAGGGCTATACAGAGAAACCCTGTCTCAAAAAACCAATGAGACAAAACAAAACAAAACAAAACATATCTTGGCTGTGTCTGTTATATATAAGTATATACATTACAAGTCTATAAGTACATACATGCTTATATTATATACATATACTCTAGTTTGTTAAATATATCATAAGTATATATGACCAAGTCCATAAAGATTATTGTGATAATGGTGGAATTTTGTTTTGTTTTGTATTCTGAGATAGGGTCACTCTTTGTAGCCCTGGATAACCTAGAACTTGCTATGTATTTCAAGCTCCCCTGAAACTCAAAGAATTCCACCTGCCCCTGACTCTGGAGGATTAGAATTAAAGATGTGTGCAGTTACAAATGCTGCTTAGTTTTAGTTGAAATATTGATATGGTCTAGAATCCTCAGTGAAGAAAGTATCAATTAAGGATTATTTAGATCAGTCTCACCCTTATTCATGTCTCTGGAGAGTTATCTTAATTATGTTAACTTAAGTAGAAAGACATCACCTAAAAGTAGGTGGTATTATATTATAAAATGCACATATATTACATCTATATAAATTACACACACAATAACACACAAAAATACACACACACATACATAAACATATGCACACACACAGACACACATACACACTGTCCAAGACACCTTTTCTATCTCTCTGGAGAACATTGGCTAACAGAATCTGTAAATGAGAAATCCCTGATGATTTAACAAATTCCTTCTTGAGAAGCAAGTCTTTGTTAATACTATTGTTCAATCTAAACTTTTTGGTTTTTCTAGTTTATGAGAAGACTTCATCTAGGTAGGAAATATATTCCTAGCCTATTCAGGAGAACCAGAACTCTGACTTTTTTAAAAAAATATTTCTGGTCATGTTTTCCTTCATGAATTTTCAAGTATCACATTAATTTCTCTATCAATCTGGCAGTCACATTAATTTCTTATTAATAGGAATTGGAATGAGTACAAATAGAACTCTTAAACCAATTATAATTCTAATCAGCATAATCCAGGTCATGTGCAATTAACACAACAAATTAATTTAGAAACATCTCAGACCCAATACATACTGCATTCTGTTTACTGCTTCTCAATACTGTGTTAGATATTTGCTGTAATATTTTTACAATATTTAGCCTAACACTACCATAAACATATCTCTCTCAGTGTTCCTACCCTCTTTTATTATTAATGTGTTTACTAATGTGATTGGATCTGCATCTCTATTTATGAGTGCCAAATGTGTGGATTCCTGCAGAAGCCAGAAGAAGGTGTTAAATTCCCAAAGCTGGAGTTACAGTTCTGAGCAGCAAAACTTGATCTGAACTTGAGTCCTCTGGAAGAGCAGAAAGCACTCTTAACTACAAAGCCATCTTCCCAAATTACTTCTTAGCCTCTTTTAATCCATATAGAATGCAAAACAAAGGACCTCATTGACTTTTTTACTCTTTTATTTTCTCATCGCCCTTTATTTAACCTCTTCTTTATTTAATTCTGCTCCAAATCTTATATTTATTTCTCTGGTCTCCTTTACAAATTTGTTTTGCAACTGATAAATGACATTAAATACCTTTATCAAACAACATTATAGATATAACACCTTTCTGCCCTGTCTTACTCAAATCTCTACAAGGAAATCTATTTTCTCCTGAATTTGAGTTTAGGAAAAAAAAATCATGATAGATGCATATTCTCTCAATATTTGGCCATAGCATACATCTCCTAGATGGCTTGTTGCTCTTTATAGTTCATTATTTATACAGACGTAAATACATTTCCACCCTTCTTTCAATTTGGATAATATGCATGTAACTGAAATAATTGTAACATTCTGCCCAAGGAGAGGGTAAGTACACTTCTCTACCTGGGTGCAACTTGCAATTGATTAGGTAAGCCTATAGTATTATGAACAAACAAAAGCTCTTTTATTACTATCAAAATTATTTGTAATAACACAAAATAAATATGCCATGAAATGACATAATAAATTTTACAATGAGGCTTACCTAATTCAGGTTAGTGGAAACCAGAACACAATTTTATGGTATAAAAATATATTTTTACCTTAATATCCCTTTAAAAATATATATCTACTGATAGCTATGATAATATTTTGCTGTTTACATAATTTATTTATTGTTTTCATTGATTGTATTACTGCTATAAGGACACACAGTTTGACTTGATTCTAACTCAATTAGAATTAGCTAATGAATTAATCAGTTAGAAGAAGCTAATCAATTGCTTCTTCTGTGACAGGACTTCAAAGGATTCTATTGACTCATTCTTTGAAAATTTTATATTCATTCAAACTCCTGAATATGTAAAACTAATCCAGATATCCAATCACTTTCAGTATAAAAAAAAACCACATAATGGCAGAGTTTTTATACAAATCATTAATATACTATAGATGAGCCATTAGATAATTGTCAGTCCTATGCAGATGGATATAGACTACCTAGATAAGTAATAACATTAATTTTCTAAAATGGATGTCAGCAAATATTCACTAGCTGTAAGCTACTTGTATTTTTAATTAGTTCCAGAAACCTGACTCGGCAAGGACTAAGCTCTTCCCATAGTGTAACACATAGAGTAATGGATTCATCTAGAACCATAAAAGCTTGATCACTTCAACTCACTGTGGGACACTTTGGCTGGCTATATATACTTCAGTGATTCAATGGAGTTACTTAAGCTTTCATTGTGCCTATATTGAAGTTTAACTTACACAATTCTTTATCATTTATAGCCTAAATACATGTCAGTACCAACATTAAAAGTACCCAAATTCTGAAAGTGTGTGCCCCAAATTTTCCAAGTCATCAGCTCCGTGGCAGTTAAATATGGCAAAGAAACTTGATCATTGGTATTCTAGACCCTAGCATAAGATGAGTGACATACTCCTCATTCAGATAGTAAGCCATTGCAAAAGCTACCTTGAGCAATACCAAATAGAAACATTAGAAAACAATCTAAGAGTCCAGAATGGTAGAGACTCAGCATATGATCCTAGTATGAGAAACTTGGAAGTACATGACCCCAACTCACATGATTCATAAACCACGAGGACAAGGTTGTTTGGATGCTTGAAAATTCAAATTCAGCTCAGAAATATTGAAGAAATGGAACACTTAGCCGATTGAATATAAAAGGTAAAAATTGCATGTGAAAATTCTTTATGAGGAATATGATTTCAAGGTTTTTCCTCTTAGCTGTTTTGCCTTTTATAACCCTGCCATTTCTGTCTCCTTGTCTGTTCCTTCCTATTCCACTTATAACACTAAATTTTGTAAGCATAAAATGTTTGATTTGACTCATGACACCTCATATATGTTATCTTACACATATCTTATTTAAGAGAAATTTCAACAAAATTTTGGGTTTAAACTATACATATAAAAACAAGTTAATATTTTGTACCTTAGTGTTATGGTTGCTGAAACAAAATACCATAACCAAAGATACTTGGTGAGGAAATATTAATGTGATATTAAGATGCCAAATCACTGTTCATCATTGAATTCAGGGTAGGAACTCAAGTAGGGCAGGATGCTAGAGGCAGGAACTGATACAGAGTCTATAAAGGAGTTCTGCTTATTGGCTTGCTCCTCATGGCTTGCTCCTCTTGCTTTCTCATAGATCTCACTATACCCAGTACACTTGTGTCCCCTGTATAATAAGCTAGCCCTCCCATATCAATCACTAATTAAGGAAATACCCTATAGACTTGGCTACAGACTGATATTATATAGTCATTTCATCATTTCAGGATCTCAACTATTCAGTGAATCTAGCATATGCCAAGTTGACATAAAACTAGTCATCAAAGGGCCACCTATATTTTGCATATGGAAATGAAAAGCATTTGTAGTAAAAAGTAAATATTATTATAGGTTGAATCTTTATGACCCTAGAAAGACATATATTCAAGTCTTAGTAAATAAATAAATAAATAAATAAATAAATAAATAAGTAGTATTGCAAAACTCTAGAGAAAGATAAAATAGTCAACAAGGCTGATATTAGGCAAAAACCAGAAGCTTAGCTAGGAAGATAAAAATCTTGAATTCTTTGAATGGAGATCCCTGAGAACCACTAGGTTTTATTGCTCGGGTCCAATCTATATAATGGCTCCCTACCCTATTAATATCTTCTATGAATCTGTTAAAAAGAGAATTTCTCTAGAAGGTAATGTATATCTTTTCACTCCATATATGCCCTGCCTAGCCACTAGACTATTTTTTGAGTCAATTTGTAATATAAGGTACACATTAAGCTTGAAAACGAAGGAGCTTCACATTTTCTATAAAAATTGTCAGACAACAATGGAATATACCAGGGAAATGTACCAGTAATATATGTATATAACTATCATAGTTAGGGTTTCTATTGTTATAAAGAGACACTATGATCACCGAAACTCTCATGAAAGAAAATATTTAATTGGAGCTGGATTAGAGTTCAGAGGTTTAGTCCATTGTCATCATGGCAAAAAGCATAGCAACATTAAGACAGACATGTTGCTGTTAAAAGAATTGAGAGTTCTACGTCTTGATCCACAGGTAGCAGGCAGAGAGTATCATGCAACGCTGGGCCTAGTGTGAGAATCTGAGATGTCTAAATCCCCACCTAGTAACACATTTCCTCCAACAAATCCATACCTCCTCCTACAAGGCCACAGCTCCTAATACTGCCACTCCCTATGGCCCTGTGAAACTATTTTCAAATTTGATAAATATATCCTGAATGTTTATAACAAAAATATACATTTATTTACTTGAGTGTATGTTCCTATGACTTGGGAGTATTTTCCTAGCATATAAGATTTAGTACTTTGCTCAATATCTTAGAAGTGATGCCAAACACTTTGATGTTGATGTCTAGAAATGTGGTTTATATATTGGCAGAATGCTGAGAATATAGAATCCATGAAAAGTTTAGAATAAGTGATATACAAAGGACTTATATATTTTGAAATCATTTTAAAAGGCAGGCCAATCACTCTTAAGGTTGCCCTAGTGCAGGTTTAGAACTTTTACACTATTATAAAGGAATGATTCTGTCTTAGTTAGGGTTCTACTGCTGTGAACAGACACCACGACCAAGGCAAGCCATATAAAGGACAACATTTAATTGAGCTGGCTTATGGGTTCATATGTTTACTCCATCATCATCAAGGTTCGAGCAGGGCATGATGCAGGCAGAGCTGGGAGTTCTACATCTTCATCTGAAGGCTGCTAGTGGAAGACTGGCTTCCAAGCAGCTAGAATGAGGATCTTAAAGCCCACACTCATAGTAACACATCTGTTCCAACAAGGCCATAAGTACTCCAAAATATCCACACCTTCTAATAGTACCACTCCCTGAGCCAAGCATATAAAACCTATCACGTTCCATTTTCTGGCCCCCATATGCTTGTTAAAACAATGAGTCTATAGGGGCCATAACTAAACATAGTATAATGCAAAAATACATTTAGTCTAACTTCCAAGGTCCCCATAGTCTATAACAGTCTCAAAAATGTTCAAAGTCCAAAGTTCAAAGTCTCTTCTGAGATTCATTCACTTAACTCTAATCCCCCAAACATGGCAGGAAACTAGCTTAGCAAAATACAAACTCTGCAACTCTATAGCTGATGTCAAGGCAGTCTTCAAATCTCCAAGTAATTTTTTACCTTCATTAACTGCAACAAACTTCTTTCTCCTAGGCTGGCTCCACTCACTTTTAGCAGCTTTCCTCAGCAGATAGCCTATGGCTGTGGCATCTCAAACATCTTGGGGTCTCCAAGGCAGCTTCAGTGTTACAGCTTCTTGTCACAATGTCTGAGATCCACACATTATCTTCTGGGATCCTCCAAAGAGTGGTGTCATTTCTCCAGCTCTGCCCTCTGCAGCACTTTAAGCTCAGGTTGATCCACTCTAGTGCTGCTTCTGTTATTGGTGATCATTTCATGGTGCTGGTTTCTCTCATATACTGAGTCTTGCAAATAGGCTTCACCAATAGCCTCCCATATGCTCTCTTCAAGCATCAGCTGTTCTTTATGATGCCTTCATGCCTTCAAAACCCCTACTACCTGGGTGACTCTTAGACATTACCAAGTACATCTGCTGCAGGAGTTACAACCTTTGCTCCCTCTGGAATACAGCTTCTTGGTGTTCTCAAAAAAGTTTTCAGAAGATTTCACCTCAGTGATGCTCGTCTCTTCTTAATCACCACTAATTTCTTAGCTCCAGCTAACCAGCATCAATTGTCCCAGTAGTCTCTTCTATTCTGGACTCTAAAGTCAGAGTCACATGGCTAAAGTTGCCAAGCTCTGCTGCTTTCTGGGGCTGGAACATGACCCCCTTGTACTATTATATTATCACCAGCTTTCTGTTTTCCAATTCCTTCACTGCTTAAGCTTGACTGTCCTGGTACTTGCTCTATAAACTGACTTTGAACTCAGAGTTCTGCATACCTGTCTCCTAAGCACTGTGATTAAAAGTATGGTCCACCCAGCCTGGATTTAAGTTTTTATTTCACTAGAATTTTCTCTAGGCTAGCCTTGAACGAGAATTCTTTGCCTTTGCCTCCTGGCATTAAAGGCTTGTACTACCACCCCTGGATCTAAATTTAGCTGGGTAGGATCTTGCCCCAAAGTCCTACTCCCTTAATGTGCTATCTTCTAGAACACAGGATTCATCTATTGGTGCCCCTTTAATGCTCAAATCATATATCTTATATTTTTCCTTTCTAAGATTGCTACACTTGTTCAAAATGCTCTTTATGAGACTTAATCAGAGAACAGTCTCTACTGGGCTTTTTTGAGACATCCTTTGTCAATGTAATTCATATAAGTTATCTTAGCCCCAGATAGACTCTTCAGACCAGGGCAAAAAGCATACAGATTCTTCACCAATATTCCACCAAAACAGTCTCTAGGCCACATTCTGAAATTCTTTTCCACTGAAAACTCTCGGTCCAGGTATGTACATTTCAAACCACATTCAGTAACAAATTCTTCCATATTCCTACTGAGATAGCCCATTAAGCCAAACTTAAAGCATTCCACTGCGTTCCAAAATCCCCAAATCCAAATTCCTCTACACAAAAGCATGGTCAGGCCTATCACAGCAATACCCTAACCCTTGATATTAACTTCTAACTTAGTTATGGTTTTTATACAGTGAACAGACATCATGACCAAGACAACTCTTATAAGGACAACATTTAATTGGGCTGCTTACAGGTTCAGATGTTTACTCCATCATCATCAAGGTGGAAGTGGGCAGCATCTAAGCAGGCATGATGTAGGCAGAGCTGAGAGTTCTACATCTTCATCTGAAGGCTGCTAGTGGAATACTGGCCTCCAGGAAGCTAGGACTAGGATCTTAATGCCCATACCCACAGTAACACAACTATTCCAACAAGGCCATAAATACTCCAAAAGTTCCACACCTTCTAATAGTGCCATTTCCTGGTCCACACATTATACAAACCATCACAGCTTCATTAAATTTTCTGTTCTAAGAATTGAATTCTCTTTATACTACCTTAGGACTTGCTCGTGTATGTTAATGTAGGTATAATGTATAAAGCTTCAAAATACACCAATTATATACCATGGAAAAGTTTAAAATAAAAAAAAATTACTATAGTTATAAGAAGGGACATTCATTACTACAACACCAATATCAGTAGTAACTTCCATCAGAATACTAGAGATGAGAGAGGATTTGGTCAAGAAAATACAATTTCTTTTGGATACCTAACATTCCAGCCAGGTATCCTCATTCACATGGCCAAAAGGCCACCTCTAAGAATGCCAGATCATTTTAAAATATGCTAAGGCATGGGCACAATAAATAGTCCTTTAAAGCGATACTGTATTTTTCCACCCTAGAATCCCTGCCCGTAGAACAGTAGCTTATCAAGACACAGGGTCTCAGAACATAGTTTTTAAATTTGCCTACTCCTAAAGACAGACTATTTTCTTTCCTCTGTGATATTACTTTTCTAAGTGTGCTTTATCCCCAGCAGTTTG
>JADRCC010176914.1:361-12909 GCA_019843855.1 Hylomyscus alleni | reverse complement strand
ATAAACTCAGAAAAAACTTTATTACCCAGAAAAAAAAAAAAAACTCAACAACACTCCAATTTGTTAAGTTTCCTTCAGGTTTTAAAATGCACTATAGGTTTCCAGCTTTTGTAGATTGTCACTCCAACTGGTGTATGCTTTTTGTGATGCAGTTATCTTTGAGTCTTTATATTCCTGTGAGTAACCACTCACCCTGTGATGGTTTGTATATGCTTGGCCCAGGTAGCAGCACTAGGATGTGCAGCCTTGTGGGAGCAGATATGTCACTTTGAGTATGAACTTTAATATCCTTATCTTAGCTGTGTGGAAGCCAGTATTCTGCCAGCAGCCTTCAGATGAAGATGTAGAACTCTGAGCTCCTCCTGCACCATGACTGCCTGGATGCTACCATGTTCCTGCCTTGATGATAATGGACTGAACTTCTGAACCTGTAACCCAGCCCCAATTAAATGTCATCCTTATAAGAGTTGCCTTGGTCATGGTTTCTGTTCACAGCAGTAAATTCCTAACTAAGACACCCATATTCTTATAAATTCTTTCAACAAAACTTTGGTTCACCAAGTGGGACTTTGTTGAAATCCTTTGTTTGGCCTATCGTTTGTTCCTGTCTGGGTCCTGTAGAAGTTCGTTCTAGGAATATTGTCATGGAATATTGTCATTGAACATTGGAGAAGGCTTCTATTATTAAACAACATATTAGCATAATTTTATTGTTGAAGGAATTTTAGAGCTAGATTACAATTCAAATCATATAAGTCTTTGTCTCTAACAGTGATAATTCATCAAACATGTAGTTGATATGTTTAATAAGATAAATTAGTGACACATTGGTTTCATGATTGACTAATAAGAAAGCTTAAAGTTCTTTCAAAATTTTCTGATTTCCTTATTTCACATATATTTTCTACTATAGATCAGAAAAATGAACTAAAAATTTAAATCAAATTATTCTAGGAAAATATTAAGCCACATTTTAAATTCCTGTTAAGATGTTTATAGGTACCAGATTTCTGGAATAAGCTATGTCATAAATATATTTACTGTGTCATTCTCAATCAAATGATAGACCTGATTTCATGTTTACATCTTAGTCTAAAACATCTTGTATAAGAAAAATGAAATATTTATATCTGATAACTTGTAATCTTCTGTTTGCAAACCACGGAACAAAACAATTTAAGATAATATTAACCATGTCCACTATCACTTTCTCAGAGCCAGTTCTTATTTGTATTTTCAGGATACATGGTCAGGAAGAAAAAAGTCTATTGAAAAAATGTTTATGTAAGACACATTAATCTTAGTATTAAGAATCTACTGTTAAATAGATTTGCTGATAGCAGCAGTATTGTGCAAAAACTTTCCCACAACATACCATTTTAATTTCAACTAACAGAAGAAGGCATTTTCTGGATAACCTTCAAGTATGAGGCAATTACTTGATAGCAATTTTAAAGTCACAATTTTTCTCAATTATTTCATTTTCTCTGAGTAAGAAGTAATATCTCTCATGGCTCTTTTGTCCTACATATCACAAAAGTTTTAGTTATAGTTTCTATTCAAAAATCACACTGAATCAATTCTTGTTCTTACTTTCTATTATTTTATACAAAAGTGTGTGTTATTTCCATGTTTCTGTGAATTTTAGTAATATTCAAAAGATATATAGCAAGTATTTGCTTTCTTAGTGAACTAAAACATTACCTTGTATTATAGTGCTATGACCGATTGAAAACTAAATTGTAACAGGAAAATTGTAACAATCAAAGTGTATATTAACTCAGCTTTATAATCACTTTATAAAGTAGTTTCATATTACCTTATTCAATAATTAAGAACATTATTTTGAGATTTGTATCCAATATATACTGGATACTATCTAAAGTAATTATTAGTTTATGTGAAAATTACTTTAGGGCACATGATCATGAAATACGCTAGTCCTACCATGTTCCTCACCATCCTGAAGCATCTGATCTGATAGACAGAATGACCTTTTGAAGATACAGTTATAGTGCAAATTAGGTGGCAGCAGCATGGAGGGCTGGGGTAGACTTCTTTAGAAGGTAGTATATGCCTTGAATCAGAGTCCAATATATGGTACAGTTTCTCCCATAGCCAGGATCCGTGGGTCCAGGAATCAAGGGATGGAAAAAGGAATAGTTCCACTCACTATCAATCCTAGTGACTCACTAGGAAAGTTTTTGCTTCCTGTCCCTACAACTTTAAATTCTGCTGGCCTAGAAGTTTTGGTTCCAGAGTGGGGGAGTTCTGCCAAGAGCCACAACAAACATTCCAGTGAACTGCAAGCTCAGAATTCCCCCTGGTCATTTTGGCTTTCTAATGTCCTTAAACCCACAGGCTAAGAAAAGAACAACAGTGTTAGGAGGGGTGATAGATTCAGATTACCAAGGGGAAAATAGATTGGCTCTCCACAATGAAGGTAAGAAGGATTACATCTGGAGTGTAAGAGATCCTTTAGTCTCTTAGTACTACTATGTTCTTCGATTAAAGTCAATGGGAAACTATAACAGCCTAACCCAAGCAGGAAGGAAGGTATGGGTTACTTCTTCAGGAAAAGAGCCAAGACTTGCCAAGATGCTTGCAGAGGGTGGAGGAAACACAGAATGGGTAGTAGAGGAAGGTAGTTATAAATATCATCTAAGGCCATGTGATTTGACCAGTTGCAGAAATGATGATTATAAAGTGGTATGAATACTTCTGTTTTATTTTTATTATCAACATGTTTGTATAGATATTTGTGCTTTCTTCCAATTTCTTTAACATCAATTTAGAGAATATCAATTGGTATTTAAGTTGAGATACTAAAAGAATGTTCTCAAGGGAAATTGACCTGTTCTAAATTTAAAATGTGTTTGTGGTTGTACAAGGGATACCTATATAATGTTAAGCATATGTATGAGCTGGTTATTTGAACATGAGATATGATTTGTATCAAGTTGACAAGGGATGGATTATGGTGGCTATTTCTGGTTGTCTGCTTGATATACAACTGGAAAGAACTACAATCCAGAATTGGAGGGCATACCTGTGATCCAGATCTTAAGGCTAGAAGACACACATTTCTGACCTGCACCTTGACATGGAACTCTTGAGGCATAGTGGCCATGACACTTTTAATGCCAGGAGACTGAGGCAAGGAGATCTTTGAGTTTAAGGTCAGCCTGGAACAAAGCAAATTCCCAATCAAGATATGGTGGTATACACCTTTAATACAGGCCACATCTTTGGCTGGAGGTCTGCATATGGACATTGGAAGAAGGAGGATTCACTGCCTTCTTGGACTGCTTGAACATACTTGCCAGAACATCTGTTGGAACCTACTTCTGTAGAAGACCAGCTTAAACAACTAGCCTCGTGGGACTAAACTACTACTAGATTCCTGGACTTCCTATTCATAGCTGCCCATTATTGGGGAGTTCGACTACAGACTGTAAGCCATTATAATAAATTTCTTTAATATATAGAGACATTCCATATGTTCTGTGACTCTAGAGAACCCTAATATTTATCCTAAACAAAAAGATTTTATTACTAATACTTGGCAGATGAATGGATTAAAGTATAAGCAGTTTAAATAATTTCTTCATAGTCTCACATCCAGTCAGTGAAAAATCTGAGATTGGAATATATGTAGGTTGCCCATAAAGTTTAGTTGCATTAACCACAATAGATCAAGAAACCATCTCACAGTAAAGTTAAATGATGATATAATAATCATGCTAAAGACTTCATATTAGTACCTTGAGTATCAATGTATTTTTTCATTGAAAGATCGACAGAGTCTTTCTCTTGGGACCCTCACCCAAAGACCACCAAGAGTCCGAAATTCATTGCAACAGCAAGAGGATTTATTCTGTCATGTGCACCAGGGTTCAGCTGTCTTAGGTGCCACGGACCGGGTTCGTTGCGGGGGACCCCAACTTCCTCGGGATGAGAGTTCTGGTCAGTTGGGCAATAAGTCGGTGGATGACAAACAGACTCGACACAAGAGTGTGGTGAATCTGAATGTATTTTTCAAATATGGAGTCAGGTTTATATAGTCGATACAAAAGAGTTTTAAAGAATCAGGTGGTACAATGGTCAGGATACATCAGACAATATGCAGGTACATAGCCTTTAGTTAGGAACACAATGGGTCAGCAGCAGAGTATATACATGTAAATTGGCAGGAACTAAACAGTGATTGCAATCTGAAAGAAAGTAAGCTCTGACTCAGGCCACCTTGGTCTAGAAGCCAGGTGCAAATAGTTCCTATTCAATTTGTTGTTTAGGTTACACCTGGGTGGATCTAGTTATTTCCTCAACTATGCTAATTTTCTGGGCTAGCGGAGGTTAGTCACAGGGAATCTTTGTTAATCTAGTTCCTGGGAGTGATTCAACTGTAGATCTAATGTGGCCCGCCTTATATTATTGAAAATGAGGATTCCACCTGACCTTGCCCTGGGATAGGTCTCCCATTCTGTAAGCTTCAATGCCCTACCCACAATGCTGGAGGCAAGTAGTTCTAGGTGGGTAACATTCTTTACGGAAATTCCAGGCCAGGGTTTGACTAGGATGTTGGGACACTGGTGAAAGGTCACAGAGAAATGTCTGATTTTTGCTGGCTGTCCTATCTTGGTGAATACCTAGCACAAGAGTACAAGGACATATCTGGGCTACCTCTGAGTTAAGGGGTGCCAGGTGACAATGTGGGTGCAGGAGACTGCCTTCCTTGAAGGTTTCACCTCAAATACTGCTGTCATGCAAGGTCTGCATGGCACTTAGGGAAGGAGCGGAACCCCAGGTGATTGTTACAGTGAGTATTTAAGCTCAGAAACTGCAAGCAGGTGCGGGGGGCAGGGGAATCTTAGGGAAATTCCAATAGACAGCTATACAAACATGCTCTATACATTGATTGTTCAGCTGTCTTTGACAATGTCCATTCTTTGTGGTCGGCCATTTCCTGGAATACTGAGCCCTGAGGAATGGTCCCAGGACCCATCGGGTCAGTTTCTTATGACCCTAGTGCAGCCCCTCTGGGGTCAGTTTCTCATGAATCTGGTACAGTCCCTCTGGGGTCAGTTAGTATTTTTCCATGGCCTTATATCATACTATCTACAAATTTGCATCTCCCCATCTTATAAGACTAAATTATAAAAATGAGGTATTTGGAACATCCCTGAATGTCTAGAATGATTTTATAATATCTATAGTTACAGGAACACAAGAGAGCACTAGTGAAGGGATTAAAGGAGGTTGGAGATACTAGAATTTGTAAGAGATGTCTGATATAATGTAGATGTACAATGAATTGTTATGAGGGTAATTAATGACTTCAAAGTTCACTGCATAGTAGCATATTGTAAACTTTACCAAGAACTCATAGCCAGTGAGGTCTTAAGCCTTATTAGAGATTCTACTATTATTATTTTAACATGTAGATATTGTGTTAAACTGCCTTCTACAGTCTTATCCTAACAACTAATCCAATTATTAACTCTTATCAGAGCACCTTCTTTTTCCAGTGGATGACAATTAATAAGGTGATTTACAATTGATCAACATGCAGAGAATTAAATATCTGTGCATTGCTCATGCCCAAATGTGATATCCATGTCACATGCTCTTCTGTCAAGGCTCAGGAAGTCATCATGGCAAAGAAAGTAGACGGATGGCAAGAGCCAGAGGTCAGTTTCCTTATAGTTATAAGGAAAATACTGTCCTCAGGACATGAAAGAGCTACTGCACTAATAAACTTCCAATAACTATGGTTGCCTACACTAAACTTGCACAAGATTAAGCCACTAAATACTTAAGCATAGATAGGAGATGGGATCTCTAGATGTCACTTCTGAGGAAGTACTGACAATTCCTGCAGTTCCTGGGAAAGAGAGAACTAGTGTTTTTCAGTATCATGGCCTCTCATAGGCATGGCCCTAAACACATACACATATTGGCAGCAGTAATTAGAGTCAGTGTTCTAGTAGGAAGAAAAGAAAAAGGAGACATGAAGTTAGTTAAGAGGAAGATGTGTATAGATGAGTCAAGAAGAACTGGATAGAGAAGAAGGAAGATGAATATGATCAAAATACATTATATACATGTATAAAATTCTTAAAGAATAAATATATATTGAGTTTAAATGCAGGTACCCTAAGTGGACAGATAATTCAGATCCCACAAGTCAGCAGTGAACAAACAAAGACACCAGTGCCTATTGTAGGATATTTCTCTATGAGTTGTTATTCAAAAAGACTCCAGATGCTCTCCAAAATAACATACACTATTGATATTTGCTCGTGGTGACCCACAATCCCTAGATTATACAATTTTATTGCTGAGGATACTACATAGTTATATAAGACACAGAGAAATCATGTACTAGACGTTTCTTTAATTCTTAGATTTCAGAGTTCCAAAAGGTGCTGTGTAGGCTGAAGAAGGGAAAAAAATCATCCATGCTGCAATATTGACATGGCAGGAAAGATGTGTCCACTGATGAATTTGTAGCATTATTGTTAGTAGAGGTAACCACTTGCTTTCTGATTGAATGTTAAGCCTACTCCACAAGAGAGAATTCATATCTAGGACTCTAAATCTGGTCAAAAGTCTATGGCTGTGGACATCATAGGCCTAGGACTCTGATATTTTCATTTGCATTGATGGACATCCTTCTATATATTTATGTTTATATATATAAAAATTTTTGATATTATCTTTGATCAGATAGTCTTCCCTTTTGCAATAGAGAGTAGTGAATATAGACTCATGGCTAGTCAAGGTGCTGGGAACATGTGAGTTTTTAGTACAGAGCCCTAAATGAGAGATCTGTGTCACCTATTTCAAGGCTCAGGAATATATCACAGAATATCCAACAGAGGAAAGATAAGATCTGGATGATTAGGATATAAATACTGTTAATTGTTGTCATCTGGGAATGATATGGTCCTTGCAATTATGAGCTCACAGCAGTGCTGATGGCTTACTGAGTGAGCCTATCAACATCCAGTAATGGGAAGTAGATGGGATCATGGTAAACTGCCCTACCTAGGGAAATTGTTGTCTGTTGAATAATGGGAGGCAGTTATTTTCCTCACTGGTCTAACTACTGCTGAGTCACACAGGGTCCAGTGGATAGGCCCACACTCATCCTCATGCTGAGGCCTCTGGCCTCAGTAGGTTTCAAACCAAAAATAAAAATAAAGAGAGTGACAGGAAAATTGAAAGGTGAGTTGTAGAAAGAAAGGAAAATAGACAAGAGTGAGGAGGAATAAGGCCTGCCAAATGTTTAGAATCCACTTTACATACACAGAACATTGTCAAAGAATGAGTTCAATTTTAAAAGTAATAAAGAGGTTTTTGTAAAAATAACATAATACTTGCTCAAAAAAACAAAAGCCGGTAGAATTAGTACCTTCTTTTTGTGACAAGGTTACACAGTGCAGAGGTTTTCCATCTAGTATTCTTGTCAAGGTCATTTCAGGTTTAATCTCCTTTGATGGAGAATCTCATGAAAAACTAGCCAACTCTGTATTTCTATTCTGGAACTAAAGGTCAGGATGAGGTCAGGATGTCCTAGTTAACTGACATTCTGTTAAACTGCCATTTTGTTAAACTCCCTCCAGCTAATCACTTACCTTAGTTTCTGTTAAATTGCTTCCTTTGGGAGGGCCTACTGCAGCTTTAGTATTGTGAAAGGAAACAATGCTCTGATTACCTGTGAGCTTAATATAGTGGTCATTCCAATTCAACTGTCTTCTTGGTTCATTTATATCTGCATGTTAATATCAATCTCCTATTGTACTCCCTTAGAAATGAAAAATGTCTTAATTGATTCTTAATAGCAGATTACTGCAGGGATGGACATGATAATTTATGAATTGGTTATTGTTGCATATAACAGCTTATAAAAAGATGTGTGAATAAACTCCAAACTCAGTAACCTTCAGATAGATGGTAGAAGACCATAGAAAATGTTTTCTACAATCTTTGATATCCATTTTGAATCCCAAATTATTTTAGCATATCTTTCTCTGAATGTATGCTGTATAATTAAAATAAATCAAAACATCTGTACTGGCTGGTTTTGTGTGTCAACTTGACATAGGCTGGAGTTATCACAGAGAAGGGAGCTTCAATTGGGGAAGTGCCTCCATGAGCAATCCAGCTGTGGGGCATTTTCTCAATTAGAGTCATCCTTGGGCCAGAAGTCTTGGGTTTTATAAGAGAGCAGGCTGAGCAAGCCAGGAGAAGCAAGCCAGCAAGGAATATCTCTCCATGGCCTCTGCATCAGCTCCTGCTTCCTGACCTGTTCGAGTTCCAGTCCTGACTTCCTCTGGTGATCAACAGCCATTGCAGGAGCAGAACAAAAATTAGGAGCAGAATAAAAATTGAGACCTGTGTCAACAGGACCAGGCCTGTGCTAGCAAAATTGCAGGACCAGGCCTGTGCTAGCAAAATTGCAAGCTCAGAGAAAAATAACAAAGATAAAAACGGGCTTGAACATGTCCAAGCAGGCCTGAACAAAAGCAAACTGTTGTTAAACATTCTGGGAACCAGATGACCACCAAGGCCTTGAAGATAGAGCTTGTCCGGGTGGGCCCAGGGATGTCCTTGCTTGTCTGGGCAAAACAACCCAGCTCAGATGAGTAATGGGCCATCTGGACTTCTTAGACATAGTTTAAGGTCAGCCAGAAACTCCCCGGATAGTGCCCCCTCTTAGAAATTTTCCGCTCTAAACTGCATGTACACTAACTAGTTAATATTTGAACTAGCCAATCATGTATAGCCACACTGATTCCTTTGTTCCCTAAGACCTTGATCCTATAAAAAACCCTAACTCCTGAGCCTCGGGGTCCACACCTCTGTCTCCTGTGGGAGATATGTGTTGGACCTGGAGCTCCGATATTAAACCTGCCTCGTGTTTTTTACATCAAGAAAGTCTCTCGTGTTTCCTTGGGTACACGTTCCCCGGGACTTGAGCAGGAGTCTCCCTGTGGGGGTCTTTCATTTGGGGGCTTGTCCTCCGGGATTCACATGACACCCCAGGAATCTCGAAGACCCTTGGAGGTGGAAGTACGTGTGTGACTGAGTGCAGCGCTGCTGAGTTTGTGTTTGTTGAGTTTGTGTTTGCTGAGTTTGTGATTATTGAAAGTTCGTGATTACTGTGATTACTGAGTTTGAGTCTGTTGAGTTTCAGAGTTTCTGAGTTTCTGCTTGGTTTCGGTTTTGGCAGCTGCTGCTGTGGGCCGTAAGGACCCAGCAGCTGTTGAAAGGAGACATCCTGGTGGTCCACAGGTTGCAACCCTGGGGGACGCTCCAAAGGGAAGGGGAAGTCAAGAGAGCCTGACTGTGTTTTTTCAGAATAAAGGAGACGGTATTCTCCTTCTGCCAGGAGAGGAGTGGAAGTGGAATCCCACCCCATCAGAGGTTGTGTTTGGTTGGTTATTTTAAGACCAGATGGGCGAATGTGTTTAGATGTGTTGGTGTCTCTTGTCTTTGTGGTGTTCTTGTTTTTTCTGATTTTTGTCATGAGACAGACTATGTCTTTATCTTTGACTGTGGACTATTGGACAGATGGACGTTAGGGCGAGAAGACAGAATTTATCAGTGACTTAGCATGACCCCCTCCCCCAGTGGATTTGTCCTTTCCTCCCACCTGCCACCCTGGTTCCAGAATTCTGGCTGTTTGAGAGAACATGGCGAAAGAGAAACCGAAGCCGCAACCTGTGGGAAAGGGCACCTCTCTGACCGGTTCCTCCTAAGATTTACTCTGATATAGAGCCGCCTGAATGGTCTATTTCCCTGCTTCCACTATCCCCAAGCCCCTCAACCTGTGCCCCAAACATCGGCTCCCCCAGTCCCATCAAGCTGGCCGGAGGAGGGGGACCCTCAGCCAGGAACCTGGAGCTGACAAAGAGCCTCCCCCAAGGGCCGGATGACTCCATTGTGGTGCTTACCCAGGCTCTCCAGAAGCCAAGGTCAAGTACGACTGGAGAGCAGGGGCCAGCAGCTGAGACAAGGAGTAGACAGGCAGGGACTCCTGAACAACCAAGTAGGTTTTTACTAAATAGATTAATTGGGTTAAAATATTGTCTTTATTATCTGGTTCAAAAATTATTGAATTGGCATCTTGTAAATTGTGGTGATTGGATATTGAAGCCTTGGGATTCATGCTTTGCTTACCGGGAAGTGAGTGCTGTTTAAATTTATGATTGTTATTCTGTGTTTCATGTTTGAAAAAATGGTTAAAATTTGGACTTAGTTTAACTTGTTAAAATTCAGTCTCAATTTGCACAGCAAGAACTGATAAGCCACTGTGGCGGCTGCGCCTGGAAGTTGAGCCCAGCT
The DNA here is from genome assembly GCA_019843855.1 of Hylomyscus alleni. Classification (NCBI taxonomy): domain Eukaryota; kingdom Metazoa; phylum Chordata; class Mammalia; order Rodentia; family Muridae; genus Hylomyscus; species Hylomyscus alleni. The sequence continues at coordinate 2,556 of JADRCC010176914.1, read as the reverse complement.
GAAAAAAAGTGCTGATAAGGGTTGTGTGTCTGTATGAATTACCACTTAAAGGGGACAGCAGCTTTTTGCTTGTAATATTGGGAACAGAAAAATTAGCTCAAAATTAGTAACTCAGGGTTAGAGTCATATTAAGCGACAACAAGTGGCATGAGCCAACCCAGGAAAACAGGTCTTCATGATATTTTATGTAATTCTTACCCCTTATTAGTGAGGACATTGGTGAAGTCTGAGCCAGAGATAAGATTTAAAACAATGTCTCTTTGATGATGTATTCAAAATTGCACTATCATGCATTCATATGTAAGAATTGGCAGCTAAACTCTGTAACATGACAGTAATGCCTTGATACTGATTTTAAAAAGAATGAAATGTTTAAAACTGGGTTTTGTTTGTCAAAGTTATGGTTAAGGGTTACAAGATAAGTTGTTGAGAGATTTATTTCAAGTTGCTGAGGGAAAGAAAAGTGGAGGAAGAAAATGAGAAAAGGAGACAGAAGGACAAGAAGGTAGAGAGCTAAAGAGAGATAAAAGACAAGATAGAGATGTACTGAGAAGAAAGATCAGTGCACATAGATGCACTGAAAATAGAGAGGCCTAACTAGAGAGAAAAAGCATGTCGCTGGAGGACTGTGAATGTGAAAATGTAGAAAAGGCATAGTAAAAGGATAAAATGTTTGGAAAAGAGTTTTTGAGAATGGAGTCTAGTAAAGTGGAGACAAGTGACAAGCAGTCTGGAGACAAATGGAAGAAATAGTTAGTCTTGCCTTAGAAATAAAATGTGAATAGGAAAATAAATCAAATTCTATCAAAACATGGGAGTAGAAGGAAACCTGGAACAGCTGTGATTGTTGCCGGGAGGAGGTTGTTTTGCTTGTACTGTTACTGAGCCAGTAGGAGATGTCTTCTCTGCTAGTCCTTGGTCAAATGCACCTAAAATAGCTGGTGCACTTCAAGCATTAACAAAATAAGAAATTTTATCTTGTCCTTTATATCAGAAATGGGGACATTTTTATTTAGATATTCATGAGTAAAGGTTTTGTTTTAGTGTTTCTGTGATACTGAAAATTTGTTTTGAGATTCATATGTTGCAGAAATGTATAGCCTTGGTGAACTCCTTCATCAGACGTACTAAAACTGGCCTGCTTGGACCTCTGATGTCCTGAACATCAGCCTGATCCAGTTAAGACAGACATCAGAAGACTAATTCTGTTTTTCCTCCCCCCCTTTTTATATATCAATGCCCCTGTACAGCCTGAAGAAGCTATGACTGAGTTGATGACCCTCTTCCCTGGACTTTGGGGCTGGAGGGGGTTGTTAATAGATTATGTTTCTAAGACATATAAAGTGGTCATATTTGAAATAGGAAAGAAATAGCCGAATTTAATTGTATAGCTATAAGAAGCCTTATGATTTGTTATTGAGTTAAAGTCATATGTTCCTATTTGGTGCAGAATTTGTTTTGATACAAAATCAATGTTATCTTTGGTATAAGAACCTTCTAATAATATTTACCCTGTACTGAAAATGATTTGATTGGTGTATAGATAATTTAAAATGGAAACATTGTGTGACTAAAATTTGGTCAAGTATTTGAATATTTTTTTTAGATAGACAGTTTATCACCAGAAAGTTTGCCTTAACATTTATATTATTAGTTTTGAGTTCTGTATCCTATGTTTATAATAGTAATTGGTAAAAGTTGAAGCTTGTGTTATAAACCATTTACATCTTAAATTGGTATGCAAGAAATGAGTAAGAGCTTTTAGATTGAGAATTTATTGTTAAGATTGGGTATACAATACTGTGTGTTCTTATTGACTGAAAGGTGTAGCTAATATAGTTCTGTTGTGCATACTTCAAGACCAAAAGATGAAGTTTTCTACATTCAGTTAAGAGAATTCTGGTTTCAGTATAAGTAGTTCTTTTTAAAGAAGGCTTAGATCTAGTCCTTCTGTTACTGTTATCATAAACAGATCTGAGATGTTTAGACCTGTGAGTTTGGAGCCAAATTAGCAAATTCATGGTTCTGAGTTTATCATTAGGGTGATTTCAAGAAAGACAACTGAGAGTAGTTCACAGATAATAGTCCAGATTACTATATATAGATAGTTGGTTTTCAAAAACATCAGAAATCCACAGAATATGACATTTGATATTATTTATTCATCTGACTAGAGACCTGGCTGTGACTGACAG
>JADRCC010176893.1:671-15590 GCA_019843855.1 Hylomyscus alleni | reverse complement strand
AGAGAGAGAGAGAGAGAGAGAGAGAGAGAGAGAGAGAGAGAGAGAGGTGCTTTAGTTAACAAAGATGAAAGGAGTTAAAGTTCTGGAGAGCTTTGACATCAGACATGGAGATACAGAATTTGGAGTTTGCTCTGGTGGTTTCTGATTTTGTTTTGCTTCAGTATTTTCTGTTATTCTACTAGGGTCCATTTACTCCATTTTGAGAGGTATGTATGGTAATGTATATCCTGTACCTTTATATACTGGAAATATGTGATCTGCTTTTTGATTTTGCTTTTACAAGGGGTTTTGGCTAAGAGACTGCCATAAGTCTCTGAAGAGACTTTGAACTTTGGATCTTTAAACAATTTTGAGTCTGTTATAGACTATCTAAACTTTTGATGTTGGACTGAACACATTTTGCATTACAATATGGCTGCAGGCCTATTGAGGTTTGAATGAAAAAGGTTGTCATAGACTCATCTATTTAAATTATCAGTGAGTGGCACTACTTGGGAGAGATTAAGAGGTGTGATCTTGTGGGAGAAATTATGTCACTGTGGCTGAGCTTTTAGGTTGCAAAAGCCCAAGCCATGCTCAGTGTTCCTCTCTCTTGTCTTGCTGCCTGCAGATACAGGTGTAGATCTACTTCTCCAGGTCTATAACTGCCTGTGTGCCACCATTCTTTTTTTTTTTTGTGCCACCATTCTTTCTGCTATAATGATAATGAGCTATAACTCTGAAACTATAAGCCATCCCGTATTTAATGTTTTCTTTCTAAGAGTTGTCTTGGTCATAGAGTCTCTTAATATCAATAGAACATTGACTAAGACACCATACTACCTTTCAAATGATAATTTTAGCTATCTCTTCTGGTATTCCCTCTCCTATCTGCCTCATCCCTCTACTTCTTCACTTGATTCTCCTATTATAGCCACCACCCCTGTATTTCTTTTTATAATTGAAATAATTCCAAGTTTAGGATTGTTTTTCCTCTTTGAAATTCTTAATAAACAAATCACAAAGTATTTCCCTTACAAAATGCTTTTATTTTTCCTTTCAGAGGAGACTCTAGACAAATTTTAATGTCCAATGTTTCATTTTTTGTTTTAAGATCTTATAAGATAGAATCTAACCTCTACATTTACCATGATTGTGATCATTATCCTACCTTCTGCTGGCACGTTCTAGTCTGTGTCTGACTCTTCCTAACCTTATGATGGGAATTGACTCTACAGTTTCACTAGGCTGGATTTCCTTGCTTGTCATTGCTTCCTGCTATTGCATTGTGAAACCATCTTGAAGTTTATCTATTCTAATGAATAAGATCACTTTCTTACTGGGGCCTTATCTTTTTGGAAATATACTAGATATAAATTATAAAATATAATACATAAGACTTTTTCCAGCCTCTCCAAATGCACTCTGGTACAGTAATCTCTGTATCACTATTTATAGTCACTATTTGAGATTTTAAGATTCTTGTTATTTAGGATCACATCTTAGAACTCAATGCTACATCTAGCTATGTTTTTGTGTCCTTGCATATGCTTGTGCATATATATATATATTTGCATGTATATATGTATGTAATACTAGTAGTATGTTGGGATTGCCTATATTTAATCAGTTGTTTGCATGCCACATTTACTTTCAACATATTACAGTACTTGAAACTTCATTGAACCAGGCGGTGGTAGTGCACACCTTTAATCCCAGCACTTGGGAGGCAGAGGCAGGCAGATTTCTGAGTTCGAGGCCAGCCTGGTCTACAGAGTGAGTTCCAGGACAGCCAAGGCTACACAGAGAAACCCTGTCTAGAAAAAAACAAAAACAAAACAAAACAAAACAAAAACAAAGTGAAACTTCATTGAATCCTTTCTCTGGACAAAGATATGTGCTTACTATCATCTTTACTTTGACAATAGCATAAAGTATCAAGATACTAATTGTACCAAACCTGTAGCTATCTTTATCATTATATTTTTCTCAATGAATTTTCAATTACTTGAAGACAAAACGTGAGTTCTCTGACTTGGTATTTCAAAGAGGAAAGTCTAATAATTGTAGCCCAAATAATGCAAACACTGGAAAGAAATTTTTTCCTAAATCTTCCTTTCACATGCTATTTCCAGCATTTATAGGGAACACCATAAAAGAGAATTTCTTCACCAATATATATATAAAATATCCAAGTACATGCAGCCATAAATATGAGTATATGCACTTAATATATGTACACAAATGTGTCTTTGCTTACTTGATGGTAATATTAAAAAATGAAATTTACCATAAACTGTCATATTAATATTCTCTTGCTAAGCATGAATTCTGCCCTGCATGTGTCCAGGCAGTGAAGTAGAAACTCCACCAATTAATTGGTGAATTTTATAAATAAGTTCAGCCAAGTGGCTAATTTATGTCAACATTTCCGCTATTACTTTGAAAGCAATGCTCACTTCAACTTCCCACTTGTGGAGATAAGCCATAAAAGAAGAAAAGAGTGAATCTTGTTAGAATAATAGGGCAAGCACTTATCTAAATGAAATACTTTCTAGAGTACATACTTTCATACTACTTACAATAAAATCTTATTGACAGAGTAACAATGTAGTTGGTTAGAAACTACTCCATTGCTGTTCTACAACCAAATATTATGAAATATAAACTAAAATCAGGAAATGTGTACTTATCAATATACAAATCAAACTATATATTTCACCAGTTAACAAATTAATCCAAATTAATCCAGCTCCTCTTAGAAATGTAAAATACCATGTACAAGTTAACTTTGTATCTTCTCTCATTAATATTAGTTCATAGAAACTAAAACTTTTTTATATATTTCATCTTATAAAATGATTACAAGTATTTAAGTACTGCCTGTTTTCCTACATGTTATCTATGTTTCTACTACAAGCACTTGTCCATCATTTAAAACTTTTTCATCATGTCTTTCCATGTCTTAAGATTCACATCCTATAAAGTTGTCAGGAGCCATATTTTGTACCCTTTTCCTCATGTGCTTTCAGAGTTCAAGGCAGGCTGTTTAATAATATTGGTCATGAAGAACACTTGAAAGCAGTTTTGTTGTTGTTTGGTTTGGTTGGTTATTTGTAATGACTACATTTCATAAATATTAATAGCCAGTTAAGAAAAGGAAAGGGCAGAAATAATCCCCTGGAAATTATTGAAAACAGGTGGGTATGGGAGTGGGTGGAGAGCTGTAGCATGAGAGATTAGACAAAGGAGATATCAATGACCATACAAATCCATCATTCCTTTATCTTAAGAATTTTCCGATTTAAAGTTTTAATAAGCCTCTTGTGCCTCCACGACTCATTTCTTTATTTTATCAAGAAAGTTTCCATATACTTTTACTTCAGAAATAGCCAGATAATGAATTCTTTCCTCCTAGCTTCTGAAAGGAATAATACTTTTGGCACTGATTTGGTCACTATGTAATAGATTAAAATAGACAATGAATATCTGAGTAAGATGTCAAGTCCTTTTGCCATTTGCCAGTAAGTAATATAGCTAGGCCCTGTGATAGATTCATCTTCGCATAGGTTTTTTCTTAAATATATTATTCATTTGTTTATTTTTTATTTTATTTTGAGATTATAATACATCATTTCTCCCACTACTTCCTGATTCTCCATACTAATTTCCAGGGTATTTGTGCCAATTTGCATTGTCACCAGCAATGAATGATGGTTCTTTTTTCCCCAAATGTCATCAGCATTTATTGTCAACTTTTCTGATAGGAGTGGACCGAACTCTCAAAGTTGTTTTTGATTTTCCATTTTTTTATTGCTAAAGGTGATGAATATTGTTATTTTATTTCTTGGCAATTATTTTTATTTCTTTTATTGGAAACTCTCTGTTTAGATCCCTAGCTCATTTTTAAAGTCAGTTGTCTCCTTGGCTCTTTGCTTTTAAGTTCTTTGTATATTCTGGATATTAATTCTCTGTCTGATGTACAGCTGAGAAGATTCTCTCCAATTCTTTGGGCTTCTTCTTCACTTAGTAGTTTCCTTACCTGTATAGAAGCATCGCTGAAGGGGCACAGAAGGATTCTAATAGTAAGAATACCAGGAAGTCTGCTGTGAAATAGTGTCTCCTAGAAAAGGCTGCAAAAACAAGATGAGAATACTGGCAACACCAATAAACAGTGGAAGGGAGAAAAAACTCATGGGGCCCCAACCCTAGACAAAGAACCATAGGAAAACTAAAAATTGCTAGGAAAGGGGGTATGAGCCTCTCCTAATGATAAGGCCCCTAATTTATTATCTAATATGAAGTGGAAGGCTCTGAAATCATATACACAAAAACAACAAAAATGGACTTGGCAAGTTCTATTGATATCTTTGTGCAAATATGTGTATATGTATACATGTGCAAATAGTACTAAGAATCAAAGGGAAAAAAGACTGTAATTTGAGAGTAGGGGTATGAACATGCCAATTTGAGTCAGGGCAAGCAGACTAAAAGCAAATTTTCCTTATTCAGTGTCTTTTTATGTAGGCTACATCCAGAAGATGTGCCCCAGATTTGTGTTGGTTCTTCCTAAATTCAAATTATTTGGTGTTAAAAAAAATCCTTACATGCATATCCAGAAACTTATACTTTAGTTGATTGTAGATGTGATCAAGCTGACAATCAAAATTGTCTATCACAGTACTTTTCACAACTATTTAAAGCTTAGATAATAGTGTGTTTTTAATTTCTTATTATATTATATGTTCTTTCTAAGTTTCAGGATTTGATAGAACATTTGAAAATGTTAATTAAATGAGAAATTCTTAATCTACAAATGCATTTCTTTTTCTTTTTCATTTCTTTTCTTTCTTTTTTCATGGTTTGGTTAGCTTGTTATTTTGTTTTGTTTTGTTTTACTTTACTTAGGTATTTGGTTTGTTTGCTTTATTTGGGACAGAGTGCCACTATGTAATCCAGGATTTCTTCAAAATTATCTATGCACAAGTAGAATAGAACTTACAGAGGTCTAGAAACATGCCACCATGGCCAGCCTTAAAAGTGTAAAGATGGATTTCTTTTTTTTTTACTTGAAGTATTTGTGTTGATTATGTTTTTGATTTACATTACAAATGTTATACCCTTTTCCAATTTCCCCTCCACAAATCCCCTATCTTCTTCCCCATGCCCTCTGTTTCTATGAGGGTGCTCTCCCACCCACATACCCACTCCTAACTCAGCGCCCTAGCATTCCCTTACACTGGGTCATTGAGCCTCCATAGCACCACGGGCTCCCCTCCCATTGATGACCGACTAGGCCATCCTCTGCTACATATGCAGCTGGAGCCATGAGTCCCACCATGTGTACTCCTGTCAGCAAGCACTTCTTGGCATCAGCAACAGTGTCTGGATTTGGGGTCTGCAGATAGGATCGATGCCTAGGTGGGGCAGTTCCTGGATGGCTTTCCTTTCAGTCTCTGCTCTATTCTTTTCCCCTGCATTTCCTTTTGACAGGAGCAATTCTGGATTAATATTTTTGAGATGGGTGGGTGGCCTTATCCCTCAACTAGAGGCCACTGGATATGGTCTCTATAGGTTCTCTCTCCCCTTTTTTGGGTATTTTGGCTTATGTAATGCCTGTTGGGTCCTGGGAACCTCTTGGGTCCCTGGCATCTGGGATTTTCTAGTGGCTACTCCAGTTGCCTCCCTCCCACTGCTACACCCCTTCTTTAAAATTCATGATCCTTGTCTCCTCCCACACCTGATCCTGGTCCCCTTTTCCCTCTGCCTCCTCTCTCCCTCCCAGGTGCCTCCATCTCTCTACCTCTTGTGATTATTTTCTTCCCCCTTCTGAGTAGGACTGAAGCATCCACACTTTGGTCTTCATTCTTCTTGGGTTTCATATGGTCTGTGAGTTGTATTGTGGGTATTCCGAGTTCCTTTTTGACTGATCAAATAAAACACAATTTAAAAATGGGATACAGAGTTAAAAAAAGAATTCTCAACTGAGGAATATTGAATGACTGAGAAGAACATAAAGAAATGTTCAACATCCTTGGTCATCAGGGAAATGCAAATCAAAGCAACCCTGAGATTCCACCTCACACCAGTCAGAATGGCTAGAATAAAAAAACTCAGGTGACAGCAGATGTTAGTGAGGATGTGGAGAAAGAGGAACACTCCTCCATTGTTGGTGGGATTATAAGCTGGTACAACCACTGTGGAAATCAGTTTGGCAGTTCCTCAGAAAATTGGACATAGTACTACCTGAGGACCCAGCTATACCACTCCTAGCCATATACCCAGAAGATTCTCCAATATATAACAAGGACACATGTTCCACTATGTTCATAGCAGCTATATTTATAATAGCCAGAAGCTGGAAGCAACCCAGATGTTCCTCAACAGAGGATTGGATACAAAGAATGTGGTACATTTATACAATGGAGTACTACTCAGCTACTAAAAACAATGACTTCATGAAATTCTTGGGCAAATGGATGGAACTAGAAAATATCATCCTGAGTGAGGTAACTGAGTCACAAAAGAATACACATGGTATGTACTCATTGATAAGTGGATTTCAAATATTTTTTGAAATTACAATATAATTATCTCATTTTCTCTTACCTTTCCTCACTTCAAATCCTTGCATGTATACCTCCTTGATTTATTTAAAATTCAAGGCAACTTTTTCTTTGTTTATAATATTAACTGTTTAGTCTGTATAATGTTACTCATATGTATGTGTTTTCAAGGCTGACTATTTCATACTAAATAACCAATTGGTATGATTTTCTCTGGGGAAGATTATTTCTTCCACTCTTGACATTCCTTAGTTGCCAGAAAAATCTCAGGTCAATGGTATAGATACATTTTTAATGTCAAGCTTATAATATTTATTTCATGGCATATTAAAGATAATTTTATTATATTACTAATTGTAGTTAAAGTATATGAGGTTATAATTGGTTTAGAAAATGTAGACACAATTCAGTGGTCATTATTGAGTTGCTAAAATGTCTTTGGTCTTCAAGTAATTGTCAAAACACAATGTAAAGGGGTTAGAATAGATGGCTCAGTGTTTAAGAGCACTTGTTACTCTTACAGATGTTCTCAGCTGATAATCATCTGTAACTAGAATTCCAGAGGAATCAGTACCATCTTTGGCATCCATTAGTACCAAACATGCATACAATGCACATACATACACAGAAGTAAAACATGCATACATATGTAGTAAAATAAGTAAACCCTTAAAAGAAATAAATATAAACTCTTTGACATTTTGTGGGCATGTGTTTGATATTTGAAGGTGACTGCTCTGAGGAATAAACTAGAAGAACACAAGGATGTACAACTCAATTTGAATCTAGTATATCTACTTTTACATAAAAACCAAAATAGAATCCAGTATTTTAGTATCAAAATTTAAGTTTTTTATGTTTTTTACAAAAATAGATATTTTATATTTTTGTACTATATCTAATCTAGGTAATTTGCATTGCTAATTTGGTACTGTATCTTCCAAATGTAGTTTTACTTGAAATTAACAAAATAATGAATTTCAATAACTTTTTGGAATAAAATGCACAACCGGTATTCAATTCATTTACAAGGAAGTAAAGTATGTGTACATTTCATCCAAGATGTATAGTTCATAAGCAGGAAGCTATACATTAAAGACATGTGTTTAACTACTCCAGTAATTGTTGCAACTGCTAGAGAAGGCACCATGATTCTCCAAGTCCCTACAAACATTCAGTCATTCTTACTGAGCAGCTCCTTCACCTTAGACATAATATTAAGATAAACTATAAATGTAGCATATATACATGGAAATAATTGTTATCATAATTAATCACAGGAGAAATCTCACAATACTATGGTTTGTGTATTAATTAATGACTAGTAATGTGGAGCAATAAGAAAGTCCAAGTGCCTTCCTTCCTATCTGTTTTGGTTTGAATCCTTTACTTCCTTTCTTTTCAGAATCTTCCTGTTTTCCATATCTTATTACTCCATATAATCTGTAAATATTGGTGCACTAGAGAAGAAATGTAGGGTTAGTATGTGATATTTAAGTAGGGAGAGTGTATTAGGGTTTTTTTGTTTGTTTGTTTACAGCTTTAGATGTTCCATCCTGGTGGAGAAGCATGGCAGTGAGCAAATGCAAGCCAGCATGGAACTTGATGCTAACATCTTGGAAAAAAAGCATGAAGCCAAAAGAACCAACTAAATGTGACAAGCCTTTAAACTCTCAAAGCATACCTCTAGTGATATACTTTCTCCAGTTGGGCAACATTTCTTGAGCCTCTTCAAACAATGCTACCAGCAACCAACACTGTGGGAAAAAAATCTCATTCAAACCACTACAGAAACCTTTGGCATTAATCATACACATGTCATTTAGCTATTGTTTTAGCTGAGTGTGGACCTGTTTGTTATTTAATCTAAATACATGCATATTCTTAAAAATCAGAAGTGAGACCCATGTTGTGTGTGAATTCAAGCTATTACCCTCAATAAAATGCCTTAAGAGTGTTTTATGTGTTGCTTTTGTGATGAGTGGAAGATTCTTGAAGTCAACAGTTTCAGATGTTGGAAATAAGTAGAAAGGGTTAAGAGTAGAAAGGTAATTCCTTGTTTCACTCTAAGATTCTTTCCAATATAGCTGCTTGTGTGCTTGCACTATTAAATTTCTCTATTAGAGTTACCTCATAGTTAGAAGAGAACAATTACATGGTAAAATTATCACTTCTCTAAGTTTATTGCCAAAATGTTTCATGTGTGATGAATATAGTTTAACTATCACTACCTCCTCATAACTCTCTTGTTTTGCTCCTTACAATTTATCTTCTACTCTTGTCCTTTGGATTTTCCTGAAACTTTTCTCATTTTCTAACCTTATTTGTCTGTCAAATAGCATCCCCTACTTCTTGGAAAACCATTGACCCCTTATTGAGACCTGCAATGCTGCATATTACTAAACTTATCTTCCTAATCCACAAGTTCTCTCAGCTCTTCTTGCTTCCTTTCTTTCTGCACTTTCTAAAGAAAATACCTTTAATGTGTGCTTACTGCCTTTTCTACTGTGGTTATTCCCTGATTATCTCAAATGTCATAATCACTTTTAGGACAACACAGCATATACTTTGATTCTGTTAGAAGTTTATGAACAATCAGAATGTCGAGAAAAAAAAACATTTCATTGTTACATATGATAGCTTCTGTTAAACCATTTTTCTCTTCAGTCAAATTAACAGAAAGTAAGAATTGCTTTCTATTCCTTTTAGATTCTGTTCAGCACATGTCTTCAGAAAGATCTATTTATTGTTCTAGATGAAAGAATGAATAAATGAATGCTATAATTAAAAGATCAGCTTTCCTCACTTTAGCAGATTAAGACTAAAATATTCATTTTTATCATTTATATGTCCTAATGATCACAAGTGATTTTCATCAGGACTATCCATCCTCTTTTCTATAAAGTGAGAATAAACTACTAATGAATTCATGAAGTTGTTGCCTAAGTGGATATAATACAGTATTTTAAAGTCATAAACTTGGATTTTAAAGAAAACAGAATATTCAGTGTTGCACTGTCTAATGCATATACAGGGTCAGAGACTCAGCAAGTGCAAGGACATGGATTATCAACTGACCTTTCAAAGAACACAGAATAAACAAAGATTTGTCTACCCTTTTAGATGGGGTCCAGAACACAATGGCCAATTTTATGTGTCTCAATATTTTATTACCGTGATACAAACTTAAGCAATATAACCATGAATTTATTCAAGGATGATTTCTAGATTGGCAATATGCCTTTTGCATAAATGAATATTTTTCTCTTCCCAAAGGTCAAATGTATTACTGAACATCTGCTTTAAAAAAATGTTTATGGAGTCAACAGTGATTTGGAATAAGTAAGCCCCTAATGCTCCCTGGCCATGTTTCCTACTGTGTGCCCCTTATCAAGTGTCTATGTCTTACTGACACATAAAGCACACTAAGAAATGCCACATAATTTTAAAATAAACTACACAAAGGTTAAGTGTCTTGTCCAAGGTCATACATTAGTAACTGATTCAGCAGAATGTAAGTTTTTTCTGTTAATAACTATACTGTATGCATGAAACAACAATATGTTTTATGCTTTGGAAAATTGGCACAGGACTTCCTTATTATGAGTGGAACGTTGCTTATGCAATCTATTCCTTGTTAAGAAACATTTTGGTTATTTCCTCCCTTTGTTTTCTATTATAAACTTTTCACTGAACATCCTGCTGTAAAATGCTGGTGGTTTTTTGTGAGATAAACCACTATGTTTCTTGAATAATGTTTCTAAAAGAAGTATAATTGGAGATGCTGTTTATATGCAAATGCACATACATATATACACCTGTACACACAAGTGAAGACACATGCATGCGCACATGAACACACACACACACACACACACACACACTCTATAGGAATTTGAGCATAGTAGTTCATGTTTGTAATCCCAGCACTTTGAAGTTGGAGGCAAACAAATCTGGAGTTCATGGTCATCCTGGAACATGTTTTGAGTTCCAAACCAGACTAGATTAAATAAGACTCTTTCTCAAAACACAAACAAATAAATAGAAAACTGGTTTAAAACCAATAGGCTAATCATCTATATTTTATCACTACTCCTTCACAAATACTCAGGAAAATGACAGTATAGGGGAGACAGAGACCAAAAAAGAAATCTATACGCAGCAGGGAAATGATCAGCACGTATTAGGTTGAAATGGACTGAGTCTTCATTCACGAAACAAACCAGAAAACAAAGCATAATGAAGTAGCATGTTTATTAGCACCAATGAAAGAACCTCATTTGCTGCCATCTGGATTCTCTTGCAATTTCTTAATTTTTGACTCTGGGATGGCCAGGGATATTTCTTATGAATGGAATATGAGAGTAATGATACTGAGTTAATTTTAAAATAGACTGAAAATATCAGAATTGTCTTCTTAAAATGTAAGAACTCTACATATCCACAAGGTACATGATTGGGTAGTCTTCTGAGGAAAAAAAATTACCAAACTCAAGAGAAAAATCACTTTTAGGAAACTTAATCCAGGAGATGGTGATAAAGATCCCTAAGAAGAGTGTAAATGGAAAGAATAGGATTCCAGTGTGCATCAAACCCAGAGAGCAGAAGTAAGAAGAAAGAAAAAGAAAACTGACAGAATAATAATTTATGTATAATGAAAAACTATGTTTTTTAGAAGAATTTGGGGAACATGGTTATACTGAGGAGTAAGCAAATGAAAAGTGAAGTCAATTATTAATTTAGAACAAAATGTACAGCAGATTAGAGAATTATAGTTCTTTTGCATAAAATTCTTATAAAGATACTGGTTAATAAACAAGAATTTGTATTTGTGGGATCAAGAAAATGAAAACTGATAGTACATAAATTTGAGGCCAGAATGCTATTTACACTTCCCATAGGGAGAATGCATCTATCATCTAACAATGAAAAAAATTAACTATTCTATGTTAGTTTGAATGAAAAATAGCTGGGTGGGCTCATGTAGTTTAACACTCAATCTCTTGCTGTTGATGTTGTTTCTAGAGGACATGTCTACTTTTAGAACTGGAGCCTTGCTAGAAGAAAAACTTAGAAGTTTTGAGGATCTATAGGCTCACTCTACTTCTAGGTCTCTTTCTGTCTCTCTGTCTCTTCTTTCTCCCTCTCTTTCCCTCTCCCTCTGTCTCTCTGTCTCTGTCTCCCCCCTCCTCTCTCTCCCTCTCCCTCTCTCTCCTACCTGTATATGGATAATATTGTGATCAGGCAGCTTAATTTTCCTACAGTTATGCCTTGCCATGTTTTGTCTGCCATATGTACTCTAGCATTCTGGAAATATATACATCATGAACACTTCCTTAAGTTATTTTGATCATGGCATTTCATCATCACAACAAAAGAAAGTGACTAATGCATATTGTAGTCATACAAATATATTAGTATTATTCAGAAATGTGAAAGTGAACTCCAGAGGAGGCAACTTAAAGACTTAAAACAATACTTACCTGGCAAGGAAGATCCCATGATCACCAAAGTGGTTTTCCCAGGGCGAGGCTCACCCTTTGCACTTGGAGTGTGCTGACCCCTACGATTTCTCCAAATGCAGGAAACTCAATGGCATGTGGTAGTGGGAGACTACGTTCACACCCTCCCCTGAAAAAAAGAAAAGAAAAAGAAAAAATAAATAAAGACTTAAAACTGTGTTTTCTGCTGAACTGCCATATTAAGATCTGTGATCCAGGATATTCTGTTTTTGTTTAGATGTTATAAACATTTGTTTTCTTAAAAGGTACAAGATATTGGGAAAATAAGGAGTAAGTACTCTTATGAAGAATAATATAGTTTCAAAAGAATGCATGTTTTATTCTTGTAAAAGTGTATGGACCTCATAGCTTTAAAAACTTGCTTAATATAAAAAATGAGACCTCAGTGTTGATTTTCTACAGGTACATTAGCAATGTCATAAAAGTATTAAAGGTTTCTGTAGTAAGTACAAACAAGAGACAACCAAATTGTCTTCCTTTATACCATATGTTTTCTATTATTTAAAAATTTGAAGTAAGATCTTTATTCACTCACACAATGGCAGCATTTAAATGTATGTTTTAGAAAAATGCTTCTATAGAAAATAATCTTATGGTAGATTCAGATGCCATCCTAGATAATTAGAGAAAATATGCCTAGAAGTTGTCTCCAGGCAACACCCCAAATACAGTAATCTAAGGATCAAATGAGTCAGCAAGTGACATGATCTGAGCACAAGGAGACGAAGAGATGGTGGAAAGTGACTGCAAAGTATAAGGACAATTTTGGTTTCTTAAAAAAGGTAACCAACTATATTGTGTGAAAATGTTTTTGTTTTAATCCCAGGTGTGGGATAAGAAGCTGCTTCACAGCAGGTGATTTTGATTTTCCTCATAGCAAGGGTGTGATTTTTGCCAGATGCAGTTAATTAATTCTAAGGCCTCTGGAGAGTGTATAAATGAGAAAGCCCTGAGAGGGCCTATGGTACTTGCTGCTCCCCTTGCTACTGCACCAACTACTGCTGGTCCCTGAAATTTGTCAAGTGGTCATGACCAAAGAGACTAGATAGGAGAGAAAGATTAGAGGGGAAAGAGAGCATGGACCTTTTTAAGGCTACTCCCTGCTGATTAGAGGCACAGGGACCTAGTGTTGGAGTGTTGGAAGTAATTAGGATGGAATAAGGGTTTGAATGGTGGTAGATATAAGAACATAATAAAACATTAAAACAAATTAGACAACAGCAAAGAATAAAATATGATTTGAGAGACAACTTTAGAAAAGCTTAAAATAGAATTGAAGCTGTGAAAAGCAGAATACAACTTCACAATTCTCTGTAATATGAAAAGTATCATCTGAATCAAGTTGAAAAAATATAACACATATAATATATATAACTTTAAAAAAAATATCATAATTATATATTACATAGTTAATATATAATTACATAATATAATTTTAATATAACAAATATAAATATGCATCATAAAGGTATATATATGTTATAACATATGTATGTGTTATAGATAGTATGTGATATACAACATATGCATGTGAGGTATTTATGTATATATATGTACATATAAATGTATATATTTATATATTTATATGTATATACATATACATATATGTATACATACATATTTATATATATGTCTTAATCAGGGTTTCTATTCCTGTACAAACATCATGACCAAGAAGCAAGTTGGGGAGGAAAGGGTTTATTCAGCTTACTTCCACATTGCTGCTGATCACCAGAGGAAGTCAGGACTGGAACTCAAGTAGGTCAGGAAGCAGGAGTTGATGCAGAGGCCATGGGGGGATGTTCCTTACTGACTTGCTTAAACTTGTAGATCTTCCAATCTTAATCTTCTAGAATTCATAGCCACTATGCCACCACATCTTTAATCCTAGATGATCTTAAACTCATAGATCTTCCAATCTTAATCTTCTGGGATTCATAGCCACTATACCTCAAGATCTCCATGCCAAGATTCAGGTCAGAAACTTGTATCTCTCAGCCTTCAGATTAGGGCCACAGGTGAGCCTTCTAACTCTGGATTGTAGTTCATTTCAGATAGAGTCAAGTTGACAACCAGGAATAGTCACTACAATACACACACACACACACATATACACACACACACACATAGATATAGATATAGATATAGATATAGATATAGATATATGACTTGTTGGGCGCTGGCCAATGTCAGCCACACAAGCATAGCACGTCGCTCACCTACGCATGCGCTTGACTATATGTTGCCCATCCCACCGTACCCTCCCCAAAAGGGTGACGCGGTATCAGCAGGCACTGCTGAGCCAATGACAATGTTGGCAGACATTGCTAGTCAATCAGGCATGGACACATCTGCACAGGAGAGCTTAAAAGCTGACTGCCCCGTGGGTCGGGGTCCCTCTCCTCTCATTTCAATAAGGGCGCTCTTAATAAAGTGTGATTGAGAAGGATCCTGGTGTTGTTGTCCTTCCTGAAAGTGGGGGGACGCGACATGTGGCGCCAAAACCCTGGAGAATAATACAGGCATCAGAGAGGACCCCCGAGGAGATAAACCCTAGGGAGGATTCAGAACTCAACACACGGAGTGGCAGTACTGGTAAGTCCCTGAAAAATAAAAAGGAGGGACATAAAAAAATATAAAAGTAAAAAGGAACCTAGGTTAACAGAAGTAGGAAATAAAAATGAATCTGCAGATAAAAATGACAACCTAAAGACAAAAGTGAAATTAAAAGTAAAAAGGGCACACTGTACCCAAATTTGTCAGAATTTGCTGGAATACATATTGCTAGTTCCAGCGAGTCAGATGAGGGAGGTAGAAAAGCTAACCATGAGAGGATTCCTGGTGTTGTTGGT
>JADRCC010176889.1:1537-15883 GCA_019843855.1 Hylomyscus alleni | reverse complement strand
AAAAAGCACCCTAAATATCATTTTGAAAAGTGTTAATTGGGAATGCATAGGCTTGAGTGGGGGCAGAGCCCACCACTCTGGGGCATATCCTGGCCACAGAGGAAGTCACTGGAGGCCATTTGTTAAGTGCTGCTGCAATTTTCCCACTCAGGATCAAAACAAAAGGCGCCACTGGACTAAATTATTCATGTCAATTTGTTTATTAATGCAAAGGTTTGTATTTACATTTCGGCCTAATAGGATGGGGTCTTCTCCCTTTAGGGACCCCTTACCTGCCTCGACCATTCAACCAGGAGTCTCCTCCCCAGCATTTTCTAAAAGGCTCAAATTTCTTAAAAGACTCCTAGGAGCAATCAACAATGCATTTCCTCTCACCTTACCCTGCCAGACTCTCCAGAGAGCAGGCAAAGAAAAAAAGATCACTTTGCAGAATTGCTGTTTCATGCCATCTCATTTCCTACTCTGAGGGTATTCACAGGAAAGAGTCTGTGTGGGAAGCAGGGAGGAAAGAGGCAAGATGTGAAGTAGGGGAGGGATTCTCACCTCCAGAGATACTCCAAACCACAGGCTACAGTCCTGCCATGCAAGTCACACCTGCCCTAGGCTGCCATTAGGACAAGTAGAATGACAGTGTTTTACCACAAAGCATGACCCCAAATCAGCTCTCCTAGGCTCTTTCGCCAGACCCATTTAGTCCTCTTGGGTTCTCTCTAGGGTCCCTAATCTGTTATGACATTGTGACTGCCTTATTCATTTGTCTTCTACTTGGCTGGCCAGTCTTCACCTAGTTCACCATCATGGCCTTGCCTCCTATAGTCCCTAAGAGGAGGGTCTCTGGCCAATGGTACTGCATTAATTAGTCCACCTACTCACAGAGCACATCCTGCTGTCTGGCTTCATGCTCTCCAGCTGTAGTTAGATTGCCTGGGTTCTAGTCCTTCACTATAGGACACACAACCATCTGGTCCACTGGCCATGGATTTAGCTGATCAGCACACCAATCATTTTCTCTAAAGAAGTCAAACATGTTTTAACCATAGGCACAGCTCAGTTTAGATTTGTCTAATTTGTTCTTGGACCCTCATTTTCAAGCATTAACTAAAGGAGGCCACCGAAAACTAAGAGAATTCTTAATGTTAAAGGTTTCAACAGTAAATTAGTAGTTCCTGCCTGGATTTTGGCCTATTAGGCAGAATGAGCATACAATGACAACATCTTCCCAAATGAACTGAAATATCCTGAAGTAGAATCATTGTGATTTATGAAAGCTTGCATTGTAATCCTAGCATCCTTGAGCCACTGCTTTCCCATCTGTCTTAACCGTAGCAAAAGAGACCATATTACATAGGACATCCTTGGTGGAGAAACATGTAGCAGCTCAGAGCGTGTCAGAAAATACTTTAGAAGACTAGTCAATTGCAACTGTGGATATGGGCACTCACAGTGTAGTAGAGCAGAGCATTGTGCAATTCCCAAATGTAATGCTTCCCCCCGCCACACACGCCACAAGTGCAAACATATGTACAGACATACTCAAGACCCTTGGCAAACAGTTTTGGAGTAAGATTCCCTTTAATAAGAATGGATATAATCAGCTATTTCAGCTTTGACTGACAGGCCACATTAAACATGCCTTACAATTTTGACACTGACTGCAGTCATACTTCATATGCACTATCACTGGGGAGCCATTGTTGTCATTCTTTAGCCTCGGCATCAGCCCAGCAGTCTGCTAAGCCCAGAAGACTTCTTCTAGAACATCCTTGTCCTCTCCATGCTGTAACTTACTCTCTGGGTCAAGTGTTGAGGAGTGAGGTTTGCTGAGATTGCTCCTGGAGTGAAGGAGATCCCAGTGGCCATCTTCCAGGAGGGAATTGTATCCCCTGAGGGAGTTAGTGTTGTCTTCTGTGAAAGACACAGGGAGAGCACATTAAGCTGAGATCAACACCCTAGCTCCCCTAAGTATCTTTCTGATTTCCTTCTTTTCCTCAACTGGGGGCAGCTGGGGACAGAGACTGCTTCTCAAATGAGAGGCAAATGTGAATGGGATGAGTCCCTACTTCTTGACATTTCGTCACCTGTGCCTGCTCCTGTCTCTCAGACCAGTGGACTCCGTACATAAAAGAATCTCACTTGAGAAATAGCTCAAACATCCATCAATAAATGACCTAATAAACAAGATATGGCCTAATAAAACACAAGAATACGAGCAAGTGCTGTGAAAAACAGCTTAATAGCTCCAACAAAACCTTAGACTCATCAAATGGCCCACATTTCCACTCCAAGGTATATACCATGGAATGGAAAAACAGGTGTGTAGACAAACACCTGGAGATGACAGCCGTATTACTCACCATTGCCAAAATACAGAAACAACTCAAGCCCCCTACAAATAAAGGGACAAACATGTCATGCCATAGCCATCTGACTGAATATTATTTGGCATTTGAAAATAAGTGGAATTCTGACATGTAGTACAAAATGTATGACCTATGAGGGCATTTACAGTTTGTGAAATCAGCCACAAAGAAAAAAAATACATAAAAGTCTACTTCTATGAGTCATCAAATCTAGAGAGACAGAGGGGCATTTGCCAGTCTGAGGGAGAAGCTAGTGCCTCACGGGACAATGATGATTATGCCACTCAGCTAAAAGTGGCTAACACAGGGTTGGAAAGATGGCTCAACAGTTAAGAGCACTTGTTGCTCTTGCAGAGGCTCCAGATGTGGTTTCCAGCATCCATGTGATGCCTCAGAACAATCTCTAACACCACTTCCAAAGGGTCTGATGCCCTCTCTTGGTCTCCACAGACACTGCACTCACATGGTGCATACAAATGCTCTCAGCCAAAATACTCACACACATAAAATAAATCTAAAAAAGAAATTTAATGGCTAATATGGTCAGTGTTACATATATTGTACCACACTACATTTGAAAAGAAAAAAAGTACCATGTTTGGCACCTGCTTACAAGCAAGGAGGCACTTATGAGTCAAATTGTATTTAGATAAACATACAAGTGTATTTACTTCAGCAAGGGGGCAATGTTTTCTAAAAGGAATTTAAATAGCGCCCACAAACACTTTGCTGTAGTGTAGAGGTTCAGTGGATTAGGGGGTCGATGGATGATTTAGTGAGTGCTGAAATGAGAGCCACACAGTGGGATTGTCAGCATGGAAGTACAAGCATGCAGCAAGGCCAGTCCACAAAGAAATTTAGCTGTGCCCTCTCTGCAGAGAGAAGCAGAGGTGCACAAAATAGAGCCTTGCCAAAGAATTAGTACTACTGTCAGCGCCAGAAGACCTTCAAGCACGATTTAGCCCAGGTTTCCCTCCAAATTCATAGGAAAGTCAAGACTATGTCCATGGCAGATCTGGGGAGTGTCCTTTTCAGCTTTGTTTGGATTGTCAGGCCTCCTCCTTGGGCATTTGGACCAGTCCAGATTCCACTGCAAAGAGTAGCTGGAAAAGGGGACTCAGACGTAGGAAATAACAACATTTTTAAGCATGTGGGATCAAGTCCCCTTAAACAAAATCTCTATCACAACAGCATGACTTCCTCCCCTTGTATTACAAGCTCCAGAGAGATCTAGCATATACAGGTGAAAAAAAAGCAAACAAGAATCCATTTTAGACAGGTAGAAACCAGGTCCAGGAAGAAGAGGTCATCACCTATGGTCATAACTAGTAATAGACAAAGGTCTGAGTGCCTACATCAAGCAGTTGTCCAAGGTACCCATTTACTAAGCAGCAGTTATATGTCCCGCACTACATGAAGAAATTTCCATTTTTTCCCACAATTGTACTAGGGAGGTGATGCTGACACTCTACTGAATTGATACAGAAGTTGAAGGGCTTGTCCAAGTCACACAGACATGAGCTGCAAACTACAATTCTATCCCCAGACTATTTAACACTGAACCCCATATTTTTAACCATGAAATTAACTGAGCTTGTCAAATTTTTCTATTAATATGTTTTCTCCATTTCTGAAAGAGGAAAAATTAAGGCCCAGTCAGTAAATGGTTGCTATTCCTGTCCCAAATTTATGAAGCTCAAGGTCAGTCTAGCTTTAGAAAGCAAGATTTAGGAACAGAAAAGTTCAGAGGCCAGAATGCAAAAGACTAATACCAAACACACATTTCTTTAGTAGTTGATAAGGAGCTTTAACTTATTTTTTTAATTTACAGATAATTTACATATCATGCCTTGAAAATATAATTTTAGTCTGTTAGGTTGTGTTAACTACTATATTCTAGAACATTTCTATATCCACCAAAGAAAGCTTATATCCATTAAGCTGACTTTCTTGATTCCCCACTAGATATTAATCCATATTTTTCCTACACTTATTTTTCTCTTATAGATAGTTAATCTAAATGGCATTATGTATGCTGTCTTTCAGTCTAACTTCTTTTACTTAGCATGATGATATAAATTTCTTGTTAAACTTATGTACCAACACTTTATTCATTTTTACAACTGATAAAAGGATATATATTTGTTGATTCAACTGCTGATGCATGTTTTGCTTGCTTCCTTCTTATATTATGAGTAATGCTGCCATTGGCATTGTGATGGTTTGTATATGCTCGGCCCAGGGAGTGGCACTATGAGAGGGTATGGCCCTGTTGGAGTAAGTGTGGCCTTGATGGAATAGGTGTGTCACTGTGGGCATGGGCTTTAAGACTCACATCCTAGCTGCCTGTAAGCCAATATTCTGCTAGCAGCCTTCAGATAAAGATGTTGAACTCTCAGCTCCTCCTGCACCATGAGTGCCTGGATGCTGCTATGTTCTCTCCTGCTGTGAATGATTTGAACTGTTCTGACCTGGCCTGAGATATTTCAGTGGAGAAGAATTTCAGTATGTGGCCTAGAGACATTTTTTCATGTGGTAGTTTGGTGAAGAATGTGGCTGCTTTTTGCTATTGTCCAAAGAGTCTGTCTGAGGCTAAGGTGAAGAGATTAAGATTAATTGCTATGAAAAAGGAAGTCTCAAAACAGCCTCGTGTAAATTTTGTGGTGTGGTTACCAAAGTTCACTCTTATGAAGAGCATCTTAATGAAAAGGAGCAAGGTAAGAAAAGAAAAATACAAAATATATGGTTAAAGGGTTCCACTAAAGGGGGCACTAGGAAGTAGATTACAGCTGAATCCTATGTTCTAGAAGATAAACAGATTAAGGGAGTGGGACTTTGGGGAAGATTCCAGCCAGCTAAATTTAGGTCCAGGCATGGTAGTAAAAGCATTTAATCCCAAAAGGCAAAAGACAAGCAGATCTCTGAGTTCAAGGGCAGCCTAGAAAAGAGCAAATTCTAGGTGAAGAAAAACTTAAAATCTAGGCTTGGTGGACCACACCTTTAATTTCAGTGCTTAGGAGACAGGCATGCAGATCTCTGAGTTCAAAGCCAGTCTACAGAGCAAGTTCTAGGATAGCTAGGCTTAGGCAGTGAAGGAGTTGGAAAACATAAAGCTGGTGATAATGTAATAGAACAGGGGTTTGACCATGTTCCAACCCCAGCAAGCAGCAGAATTCAGCAACTTTGGCCATAGAGCTCTGGCTTTAGAGTCCAGAATAGAAGGGACTACTGGGATAATTGATGCTGGTTAGCTGGAGCTAAGAAATTAGCAGTGATTAAGAAGAAACCACCATCACTGAGAGCACAAAGAAGCTGTGTTCCAGAGATAGCCAAGGTTGTACCCCCTGCAGTAGCTGTACTTGGTAATGTGTGAGAGTCACCCAGGTGGTACTGGTTTTGAATGCATGAAGGAGTCATGAAGAGCAGTTGAGGCTTGGCACTGTGAGAGGCTATGGAAGGCCACTGGTAAGGGTGCAGCCTCAGTTGCAGTTGATTGCCCAGGACTGAACGGGTCATGTAAAGGAGTTGAGGCTTTGCACATGAAGAGAGCCTATGAGAGGCTATTGGTGAAGTGCAGTTGCAGTGGAGTGCTACAGTGGAGTGCTACAGAGGGCAGAGCTAGAGAAATGGCACCAGCCCTTGGAAGATCCCAGAAGATCATGTGTAGATCCCAGACATTGAAACAAGAAGCTGTAAGATGCCTTGAAGACCCTAAGATATTCGAGATGCTAGAGTCATGGGCTACCTGTTGAGGAAAGCTGCTAATGGAGTGGAACCAGTCTAGGAGAAAGAAGGTTGTTGCAGTCAACAAAGATGGAAAAAGACTTGGAGATCTAAAGACTGCTCTGACATCAGATGTGGAGATGCAAAGTTTAGAGTTTGCCCAGCTGGTTTCCCGTCTTGCTTTGAGGATTACAGTTAAGTGATTGGATGAATCTCACAAGATACTTTGAACTTTGGACTTTTAACATTGTTGAGACTGCTATAAACTATGGGGTATTTAGAAGTTGGAATAAATGTATTTTGCACTATGCTATGTTTAGGTATGCCCTCCATAAACTCATATATTAGAACAAGTCTATGGAGGCCAAGGAGTAGAATGTATGCATAAGCACTGAATGTTTGTATATGCTTGGCCCAGGGAATGGCACCATTAGAAGTCATTTTATTGGCCCTTTGGAATAGATGTGTCAGTAAGGGTGTAGGCTATAAGACCCTCATTCTAGCTGCATGGAAGACAGTCTTCCACTAGCAGCCTTCAGATGAAGACGTAGAACTCTGAGCTCCTCCTGTACCATGCCTGCCTGGATGCTGCCATGTTCCTGCCTTGATGATAATGGACTGAACCTCTGAACCTGTAAGCTAGCCCCAATTAAATGTTGGTCTTATAAGAGTTTCCTTGGGCCTGGCAGTGGTGGCGCACACCTTTAATCCCAGCACTTGGGAGACAGAGGCAGGCGGATTTCTGAGTTCAAGGCCAGTCTTGTCTACAGAGTGAGTTCCAGGACAGCCAGGGCTACATAGAGAAACTCTGTCTAAAAAGTTTCCTTGGTCATGGTGTCTATTCACAGCAGTAAAACCCTGACTAAGACAGGCATTTTTGTCTATATTTTTGTCTGGATGCTTTTTAGTTTTTTGTTACATACATTGGAGTGAAGTTTCTGAGTCATAGGATATAATGCCGGTTTGTTTTTAAGAAGGGTCAGATGTTTTCCAGTGTTATTGCTCCATTTTTTCTTTCCTACCTGAAGTGTATGATCTTTTGAAATCTTTCATAGTCCCACACTGATACTTCTCCTTTTAAAAAATTATAGTCATTTTATTAAGCCTGAAGTATGCAATAGAACACCATTCTTCAGACATGACATGACATCTGCCATCTTGAAATCAGAGCAGATATGAACATGCTCATCAGATCCTTACAAGATGTGGCCTATCAGCATTCTTGTGGAAGGTCAGGAGATCGTCATTGAGACTCTAGCAATTTGGTTCTGTCTGCACCCTACCCTTAGATGTAAGTCATCCTGTTTCAGCTCTATTTGATATCTGGGATGAGACTACACAGGAGGTAGAAGCTTAAGTGTAGGTCAACGCCATCTCTGCATATTACACCCATGGGTAGGTGATGTATGAGTTGATCACTTAGAAGTATAATAAATTTGCAGGGATGGAATGATTTCTTAGTCACTGGTTTGTTCCCTATGTGGCATGAGTCCACATTTGTTCACATCTCTCCAGAAAGAATCATACAACAAAGTATTATTATAGTTTTGGTTGGAGTTTTTATTTTCATAATGGCTAGTGAAGAGATCAGAATACTATAGATCTAGTATAAATTCAGATGATATGGCACTGATACTGATATCAGGCATGGGCCCAGATTACTAATGGGGGAAGGGCATAATTATGAATAGCAAAAATATGGTTAATTTCAAATGTCTGGAGAACATCAAACAAAGCTATGACATGTTATAAAACTACTCCTACCAAAATGCCACTTTTGTGTGATTCTGTATAAATACAGCCTTTAGGTTAGAGGTCTTCACCTTTTGTGCTTTTGCCAGTGCCTGTGTGTACCTTCAGCCTTTGTGCCAGTCTTCGTGTGTGCCTGTGTCTGCCTGTGTGTGGCCTGAGCATACTGGAATGTGTCTGGGTTTCTGCCTGTGTCTGCCTTCCTAGTGGCCTAGCTGCTGGTGAGTAATGTGTATCTTATCCACCTAGGACTCTGCTCATCCTCTTCAACTATCCAGTCTCTTGAGACTCTCTGTCCTTGCTTCAGGACATGGACCTTACAGTTAATGTCAACTGTCTATATGTTCGTTGGACATGTGTATATCTCCTGTAGAGAAATGTATAGTGTCTTTTTCTTGTTATTAATTGTGTTATTTATCTGTTTGTTATGAAGTTGTAAGAATGTTATATATCCTAGATATACGTTTTCTCTCGAGTATTAATTTGTAAATTCATTGTTTCCTCCCATCAATTTATCTTTTTTTTTTTTTTAGAGCATCAGACTCAGGGGAATCTTGTATTCCAGAGCTTTCCACAGTCCAGACTTCTTATGCTTGCAATTGTGCTATGATTTCTTTAAATTTTCCTCACTTTCACTCATTGGTTTTGATAAAATTTAATTGAAAAGGAAACTTTCTCTCAGTGTTCAAACGGAATACTGATATCTCTTGTGATACAAATGATACAATGAAATCTAATTCATGTTATTTAGTCCAAGTGTGATCCTAGGGTCTGGCTGGCCAGGACCTCAGCCATTCTTTTTGATAAAATGGATGTGATAAAAAAAAAAACTAGAGGCTTATAGATACATAGCACTGGCCCAAGATAAGAGTCCTTTCTGTCATCAGGATACTGAAAAACACCTGGCCCAAGACACATACCTACACTTGCTGCCTGGTTGACTATTAACACTACACCTCTGCGTCGTCTAAGGCCCATCTCCAGCATGCAAATCTGCCTTTGAGAAGTCCTTTTGTACCTGACCTATTATTCCTGGTCTGTTAGTTCTGAAGTCTATTCTCTATTGTGCCAATACCCAGTGCAGCTTCTCCTTGGCATGGGCAAATAGCGTCTTAGGGCTGTTAGCCAAAGACTTTGTCCAGTGCTGTTCTTAGGGTATGGAAAGAAGACCTGCAGGCTCCAGTAGGCCCTGCTCCCATGGCAGGGCCAGTAGCCTCATGCTTTCTAGTAAGGTGTGTTATAAAGTACCTTTTACTCAGAGAACCGCTGTTTCCTAGCTAGAGTTAGAAAGACCTCTATCCAAATGCCATGGCTTCTTAAATGAATTCACCTGTATTTTCTAAAAGAAATTGATGTGCTTGGGGTTAAATATTTGACTTCTTTTTTTTTTTAACTAGCATTCTTTCTGCTTCTTGATTGCCCGGTACCTGAAGGTCCCTTCAAGAACACCAGCTGCAGACACAGCGAACAGGTGGCAAGAGGGCATAAATTGGTACCAAAAGCAGTGGCTCTTTAAAACTTTTTTTTGTCAAAACATATTCTCCTCAATCTGCTGTGATGAATAAAAGTAAAACAAAGCAGCCACCTGCAATAAACAATGAACAACGAACAACAAACAATGAACAACAAACAACAAACAATGAACAACTGAGGTCTGAAGTCCCAGGGGCCATGACTGCATTCCTCACACAGAGCAGGGACCACTGAATTCATCTCTTCTTTCTAAAGCTTTATCCTCAAGACCTTACAAATTAGATTTAAGTTTAAATGAGGACTCATTCAAAACTTAGAGGTTCAGTCATAGCAAAGCTCCAACAAATTAGCTTAGTTTGTTTAAATAGTGTTGTCCCTAGTTGGGCAGCCTTTACCCAGTGTCCACTGTCCACAGGTCCAGTGTAGGTGAATTAACTCGTAAGTTCACGGACTTCCTTGTAGGACATCTTACCTGCTCGAAGAGTAACCAGACTGTAATGGAGTCTGTTTTTATGTGTTGAGAACAAGTTGCTCAAGAGAATTCTGAGTTGACGGGCCACCATCTTACATTTCTGATGAGTAAGGGAAATGCAGTACTCATATAAAATGGAGGGTTTTTTTTTTTAACCAAAAAGAGGAACAAAATTAAGTTGCTGACATTAAAATGGTTGCAACTGGAGACTAAGAAAACTAAGCCAGACTCAGAATGACAAATACTGCATGCTCTCTTGTTTTCAGAATATATGGATATACAAGCAGTAAAAATAGATGGAACTAGAATGAAGAAGGGGACCAATGGGAGGGAGATCAAGAAAGAATAAGCAAAATGAATAGCGTGTGTATGACTATGACCACAGTTAGTAATATATGCCTGAAAATATCACAATGAAATACAGTATTTTACACAAAGAATATATGCTAATAAAAATGAAAAGATAATAGTGGTCTTTACTTGAAGGCAGTCTGGCTGTGGAGGTTTGAATGAGAATCACCTTCATAGAAGCACAGTTTTCAATTCTTGATCTCTAGTTGGTGGCTTTTTGGGAAGAACTAAGAAGTATGGCCTTGCTGGAGGAAATATGTCATGTATGGCAAAATGAGGTTTCAAGACTTGTGCCATTTTGAGTTCATGCTCCTGCTTGTGGATCAAGATGTGAATCCTCGGGCTGGCGAGATGGCTCAGCTGGTAAGAGCACTAACTGCTCTTCCGAAGGTTTTGAGTTCGGATCCTAGCAACCACATGGTGGCTCACAACCACCCGTAATGAGATCTGACGCCCTCTTCTGGTGCATCTGAAGACAGCTACAGTGTATTACACCCGAGCAATCAGGGCCGGAGCAAGCACGGCCGGAGCAAGCAGAGGTCCTGAGTTCAGTTCACAGCAACCACATGATGGCTCACAGCCATC
This sequence comes from Hylomyscus alleni, assembly GCA_019843855.1. Classification (NCBI taxonomy): domain Eukaryota; kingdom Metazoa; phylum Chordata; class Mammalia; order Rodentia; family Muridae; genus Hylomyscus; species Hylomyscus alleni. The sequence goes on along the minus strand of JADRCC010176889.1, from coordinate 5,170 downwards.
TGTACAGCTACAGTGTACTCATACATATAAAATAAATAAATAAAATCTTAAAAAAAAATAAGACGTGAACTCTCAACCACTGCTCCAGCCACTTAGGATCCTTACTTCACTCTGACATCAAAAACTCTAGCCCTCTGGGCCCATAAGCCTAATTAAACTCCTTTTTGCTATAAGTTGTTTCGGTCATGGTGTTTTATCATAGCAATAAAAAGGGAATTTCCATGACACAGGCCTTTGGTCACTATTAAGTTTAACTAGAAATGAAGAGAATGAGCACATTTCCCCCAGACTTTGCCACCAAGTAAAGAATCATAGTGTCTGGAATATTTATGTACTTCAGTCTCTATTGCTTTTACTCTGCCACTTGCCTTTTGCCTAGGCTCCCTGGTGAGTGAGATTGGGCAGCCAGGGGCCACATTAGCAAAAAGCTTGGATCTTACGTTACTGCAAACTTGCTGTGGTTCATATATGTACTAGTATGTATTTTGGGGATAAAGAGCCAAAGAACACTCTGGTCCTTGCCACATGCTAAGACACATTAAAACAGGCATCTTTCCAGAGATAACCCTTGCTCCTCATCCAGAGCGATCTCTTTGGAACTGAAAGTCTATACCCACGGTTTTAGCTTTGCAGAGCCATAGAGGATGTTAGGGCCATTCTCACATCATGCCACACTAAATGGCCACCACAAGAGAGAAGTGAAGTCAACAGAGCAAATTCACTCTCATCCCCAAGAGAACAAGGAGAGTTTTTAAATTAGCTTTTCCCAGAGGACAAAACAACAAAACCCAGGGAACCATTAGCGTGAAGGCTCAGCTGTTGCCGAGGGCTGCTTAGTTTCTCCATTTAGACCACACTCCTGCCAAGGAGAAGGGCTCAGCAATGTTGTGGGTTAGGAGGGAAAAGCCATCCCCTCCACAACTGTGCAGCATGTTTGGGAGGAACATTTTCAATTGATTTTCAATTTGTTTGCAGTAAACAAGAAGCACATTTGCGTATTGCTGCTTCTGTGGTCTGAGTCCTATTACATGGGCATAATGATCGAGCAACACTGGAAACTTACATCACCAAAGAAAGTGACTTTCTCCAAGGAAGCAGGGCTACATGGCTAAGGGAGCTGTTTTCCAGGCTTCCTGTATCATTAGGAGGATATGGACAGCTACCTCTGCTCTGTGGTAAGAGTCCAGACAACAGGTGAGTCTTAGAGAGGGAGCAGCATCCTCTTCTGAGAACTTTCCTCAGTTGTTTCTTGGTGGGTAGACACTGCATCCAGTGTCCCAATCAGACCAAAGCCATCCACCTGTCTAAAGAGTCCAGGAATGCCCAGAAGTTGTTCAGAGATTTCCTTTAAATGTTGGTAAAGCATTTGCAATCTGAAGGGATCACATTTGAATTAATTCTGGATTCATGCTTTAGAAAGCTTGGTGTTATGGATTAGAGCAGATATTTTGATATCCTCAAATCCTCACAATGTTGCCCATCATCTTCCTGGTCCCAGGCTCTTTGTTGTGCTGCTCTCTCTCTCTCTCTCTCTCTCTCTCTCTCTCTCTCTCTCTCTCTGACTGAATTATTACCTTTTGTATTTTCTTGGAGCCACTTCCTTGACTCCTTTCTGAACTTCTGTGGTTTCCCCCAAGCCAAACTTCCAAAGCTGTTCTTGGTTCTTGAGAGAAAAAAAAAAACGTACTTTTTCTGAAGTAGCCACTCAAAATGAGCCCAGGGTAATTGAGAACAAGATGAGCTTCATATATCTGATCTGGAAATCATTCCATTTAGGCTGAGGCTCAGAAAGCTAACTTTTGGGGCAGAATTATCTTCTCTGTCATTTACTTAGAAAGAATATGTCATAATCCTAACCCCCAGTGCCTTTAGAATGTGACTGACTATGGAACTAGGGTCTTTATTGGAGGTAATCAAATTAAAACGAGGCCATTATAGTGGGCTCACTCTACTAGGACTGCTATATTGATAAAGGAGAAAAATTGGACACAGACATATACAGAAGAAAGATGATGTGATGAAACAAGGCAAAGATGTCTGTCTACATGCTGAGATGCCCAGCCTCTAGAGGCCTGTCATAGAGAACAGAACAGAACATTTTTTGTGTGTAAGCTACCTAGTTTACAGGACTTTATCATCAAAACTCTAGTAATGAAAGCTATTAGACTTCCAAAGGAATTGTATGGAAGAAGTGTCAACATGTCTCTCAAATACAGAATGATCTTAGTCTCTTCTTATATCTGAGATCATTCATTGCTTTTTATTTTTCAGAAGTAAACTAAACAGAAATGAGAACTCCCTCCATTGAGACATTCAGTAAGCTACACTGAAAACCAAGCAAGGCAAGGAATGAGATTAGAGACCTCTGTCAGTATGGGGCTTGCAGTAGTGTTCCTTGTGAGGTCCCCACTGGGACTGAGCACATGAACTGGGGATTAGGAACAACTGGAATGGACTTGGCATTTAATGCTGATGAGGACCTGATAAAGTTACCTTTCTCAGATAGCAATGTGGCGTCTCAGACGTCCCTAGAAAGCACTGACAATGGAGGCATCTACATTGGCATGGGGACAGCGAGGAATCCATTGGAAAGCAAGTTGCTTTCTCACTGCATCCTGTAAAGCTTTCAAGTCTGGGAGGTCAGGATATGTAAATAAACCAGGTCAGGACTCTGGGCAACCTACTCAAATCAGACAATAGACTAGGATAAGTCATCTCCCCTCCCAGAACTGGGATCTGACAACACAAAGATAGCAGGTTTGTCTTCATGGACTTCAGAGACCTGGTTGAAAGCACAGTGACTTTAGTTTAGGTGACTATTATCAACAAAAAACTAAGCAGTGACCTTTGATTTACAACCTGTTCACACCCAACTTCTGTCACTCAGTTCTCCAGAAGGCTTGAGGGTGTACTGTCCATGTGAACATATGTTATGCAGCAGAATCAGAACTCAGACTTCATTCTTTTCACAATGGCTAAGGCTACTGGTGACATTTCTCTAAAGCCCTGAGAGGGGGGAGAATGAGGCACTGTATGTAAGCAACAAGAAAGGCAAAACACTCAATCATACTAATCATACACACACACACACACACACACACACACACACACACACCACCACCACCACCACCACCACACACACCACACAACCACACACACCACACACACCACATACATCATACACATACATACCACATACCATATACCATACATACCACACATATACACATACACATATCACATACATCCACATACCTCACATACACACACATCACAAATGTACACATACATACCATATACACATACCATACACATACACTACAGACATACCACACACATACCAAACAGTACATACATGTACCACACACACATACTATACTCATACACCACAGACACACCACACACATACCAAACACATACACACACACACCACACACACATACCATGCACACACACATACACACACACAAACCAAACACATATACACACTCCATACACCACATGCACATATACATACCACATACATACCATACATACACATGTATACTATACAAACACACCACACTCATACATACCATATATATATATATATATATATATATATATATATATATATATATCACATATACATAC
>JADRCC010176876.1:1033-14446 GCA_019843855.1 Hylomyscus alleni | reverse complement strand
AAAAAAAAAAAAAAAGAAAGAAAAAGAAAAGAAAAAAGAAAAAGAAAGGTCATATAATACATAATGAAATACTATTCAGCCACATGTTATTACAACATGTACCTCGAAGGGCATTGTGCAATGTGAGTAAGCCAGACACAGGAAAAGAAATGCTGCAAGGTCTTTATGTAGAATCTAAGTCAGCTCAATGATTATTACCAGAAGCTAAGGAGAAGGTACGTGGAAAAAGGGGAAATGTTAATGCCTACTGCATAGAATGGTATGTATTATCATATACATACAGTACATGTGAGATACATACAGGCCAGTGAGATGGCTCAGCTGGTAAAGAGCTTGCCATGCAAGCTTAATAACTTCAGTTCAATCTCTAGAAGCCATGACGAAAAGACAGAAGTGGTAAGACAAATATCTGTAACCCCAGCATTCCTACAACAAACATTATAGGAGACAGACAGTGGAGAATTGCCCAGAAACTCACTGACCAGCCCACAGCACAGCACAGTAAAAACAAGTCTCTGCCAGAAGACAATTTCCTCTGCCTACTCTGATTTTATACACACACACACACACACACACACACACACACGGGGGGGGGGGGGAGAATCATAAATAATGAACACCCACTCTCTATTAATAAATGAAGTGAGATTTACTAAGTAGCCTAAGTAGCCTGGTTTGATCACACCATATTACAAATACCAAAATGACATTATAATATGTCCTATAACATATAAAACTCTGATATTAAGTTTCTTTTCTTAGTGCTATAACCAAATAGCTACATAGTTTGAAGAGTCCAGGCCAGGGGAGTCATGACACCTGAGCAGCGGAGGCCATGGCTCCAGGGGCACAAGGAGCCTACCTGCACTGGGCTGACAGAAAGCTGAGCGAGCTAGGGAAAGTCAAGCAGGCCAAGTTATGAATGTCTAAAATCTACCCCATTCCCAAGAATCCACATCCTCCATGTAGGCTCCACCTCCTAAGAGTTCCAGAGCCTCAAAACAGTGTCACCAACTGCAGACCAAATGTCTAGGCACATGCTATGTTGTGACAACTACACACACATTTCACACTCAAAGCGTGACAACTACAGAGACATGCATAATTACCGCTTGCCCACTAAAAATAAAATATTTAATAAATAAAACTGTTAAGAAAAAAACAGAACCAAAGACAAGGAAAATAATTTCAATGTATTACTTGGCAGGACAGCAATCACGCTATCTTTGTAGTAAAAACTGGAAACTCAGCAGTTGGTTTGGAGTCTTCTCTGCACACTGGAGAAAGGGAGAGCCAAGGAGGGCCACTGAAAACTGAAACCTCATCGATGACCACACATGGAAAAGCTATGCAAAAATAACCACTAGAGAAAAGCCAGAAATACAGCCATTAACAATGAAGTAAATAGCCAGGCAGTAGTGGTGCATGCCTTTAATCCCAGCACTTGGGAGGCAGAGGCAGGCGGATTTCTGAGTTCGAGGCCAGCCTGGTCTACAGAGTGAGTTCCAGGACAGCCAGATCTAAATAGAGAAACCCTGTCTTGAAAAAACCAAAAACGAAAAACAAAAAAAACCAATGAAGTAAATACCTAGTGCGTGTCAGAGGGTATGAACAGGAAGAAGTCAGAGCTCCAGGCTTGTATCTTTAGCTCCTAAAAGGTTTATATGAAGTAATGAAACAAAATTAGCAAGCTGAAGTGGTCACATGGAGAAACTACAAGAGACACAATAAAGGCATGTGGGGAACAACTTGTTAAGGAAAAAGTGCACATTTCTAGGAAAGAAAGAAATCAGTAAAGAAACAGTCTGGAACTTCAAAAAAAGTTCTTTTCCATTATTATATTCATGTGAATTATTATGCATAAGATGTAAACATCTTCAGAATATTGACTAGTCTGATTCTAAGAGCACACCTGCAGAAAGTGAACACTATCATAACACTAGTGTTCAGAGCTACTTCTATTAACTTTCTAAGCCATCTACATGCTTTTTAAAAAATTGCTTTATTATTATTTATTATTATTATTATTATTATTATTATTATTATTATTATTATTATTATTATTATTAGGAGGTGGGGGAATACCACAATATGTTGTTATTATTATTATTATTATTGGGAGGTGGGGGAATACCACAATATGTTGCTTGGGAGAACAGAGGACAACTTTCTGGAGCTGGTTCTCTCCATCAACCCATAGGATCTAGGGGTTTTTTTTTTTTTTAATTTTTTTTTTTTTAAGATTTTTTTCACTTATTTTTTGTTTATTTTATATGAGTGCTCTATCTAGATGTATGCCTGCAGCCAGTAGAGGGCACCAGATATTATAGATGGTTGTGAGCCACAATGTGGATGCTGGGAATTGAACTCATGACCTCTGGAAGGGCAGCCAACCAACACTCTTAACCGCTGAGTCATCTCTCCAGCTCCGGAATCTAGGGTTTTGAAGTTTGTAATGCAAGACACTTTACCTGCTCTATAATTCTTCTGGTTCTATAAGCTTTCTAAACACAGTATTGGTAATGTACTGTTTATACTGACGGGTAGCTGAAAGGGATTAGTAGTCTTAGAAGCCATTAATGAGGCCCCTCCTCCTTCATAGTAGGTTTTGGGTTATTATATAGTAATGTCTCCTTCCTTAAGAATTAATCCAATAAACCATGTATGGTAGCAAAGGCCTCTAATCCCAGCACTTGGGAGGCAGACACAGCTGCAAGAATTGCCTGGTCTACAAAGTGAGTAGGACTCACTCCAGGACATGGAAGGCTACAGAGAAACGCTGTCTCAGAAAAAAAAAAAAAAGCAAGAACAAAAGAAAGAGAGAAAGAGAGAAGGGGCAGGGGTGGGGGGGAGGGGGGAGGTAGAGAAAAAGAAAAATTGTGATTGAGCCTATCAATCACCAGGCCATGGGTTCACCACCACCTCACCTCCAAAAAGGATGGTTCACCTGAAGACATGCCAAGGAGAAACAAGTATCGGGGGACGGTGACTATACTCTTAATGAATAAACTTCAACTCCCCAGAGCCCAGAGGATGATGCCATTTTCACTGTTAAGCTTGTCCATGTTTTGAGTTCTAAATCCAGAAATCATAATTTTTCCTTCTCTTTTTTCTATGACTTTTTCTAAAACCCCCAAAAATGACATTCTAGACTTAACTCTCCCTGTCTCCTGCTATGCAACTTACAGAACACTCCATCCCTGCTTTCTTGGACCCTAACTGAAACACCACAGCATTCCCTCTTCCCTTTGACTACCTCCCTCTGCTCCACTGCAGCAACACTTGCAGCACATCTGCCCTGCTACTCTTCCTAAAACACTAATAAGATGGGACTCAAGCTTCTAAGAGCATTATTAAGTTCTTACTAGCAAAACTAAGAATCCCAAGAGGGAACCCAAATCACCCCAATAACAACTTTAGGATTTTCACTTAATCAAATATAGGTATTTTTCATACCATCAAATATTCTTCCAGAGTCCAAAGGCATCATGCTGTATCACACACAGACATGACACACACAGCAGACCATGACAATCTGACTGCCAGATAATGAGATTATGAAGTGATTATACCAAAGCTCATTTAGTCTGTATTAAAATGACTATTTTGATGTTTCAATAATAATCTTCTAACTTGAACAATATAAAAAGTAATAATATTAGGTGTCATTTGTTAACTCTGAGCTAACCATCTCAAAGGAAAATGTATCAAATACACACCAAAAGCTGCACCTGTCTGGCTGTGGCTGTGGCAACTCCAAAAATGTTCAGTGTCATTTCTCACACTTGTAAATAAGGAACTACTTCCCCAGACCCAACTAGCTTCCCTGTGTCCCGCTGACTAGCACAGTGGAGATAGCACAGGTGCCCACAACTCAATATGTCTATTACTTTGGTCACAACTTGTACTGTTCTCTCCTGCCATTTTTCTCTTCCACGGAGAAGAAAGCATTGGAGAAAATAACATTTTAGGAAGTGTTTACATCCTCTGTTAAACAATAAAAACAAAGAAAATGCACAGAGCTAAAGGAGTGAGAATAAAAGAGTGAATAGTTTAAGCACTTAGCAGTTATGTCTGATATGAAAGTCATCACTCACTCACAAGTCACGAAAAGTCTTCAGCATTTTCTCTAGTGTGTAGGTATGGGCAGGGTGGGGTAGGAAACAAAGCTCCTGTTCACACACTCTCACCTGAAAGGATTTGGGAAATATTGCAATCCTTCCAAAATTAAGTCCTGGGGATTGAATTCATTTGCTGTAGAGAACTGCTGAGGGGCCAGACAGCATGCAGGCTTCTCCGGGCTGCTTGGGGATATCTTACAGAGGGTTAAGTGTTAACAAGCCAAAGTAGGTGGCAAGTAGACAGATGGCAGACAGATGTCGCTGGGTGGGAGGAGAAGAGAATGCACACTGACGCATTTTCCTTCCTCCTTAGCACCTTGGAAGGAGGAGTCAATTATGGCTCCTAGCTGCTCCTTTTCTGCAAAAAAGGAGACAAAGCTCACCCGGTCCTGGTGCAAAAGAGAATGTAATCCAAAGACGAGCACAGTGTTTGAAGAGATAAACCAAGAACATTTCACAAGCCCAGACAGCTACTGGCCCTGGCATCATGGACCAAGGCTGCTCTGAGTTTGGTGACAACTGTGTCAGAGGAAACTTTTTCTTACTGATATAGGCAAATTATTGAGAATTATCAAGGAATGCAAAGACTAGGTTGTTTCACTACTGACTTGCCCGAAATATCAAATTAACTTGGTATTCGATGATAATACAAACTGTATGTTGTTAAGATTAATTTTTACTTATGTGTAAGTGTATATATCTGTTTATCTGCCTTGAGTACAGGTGCCTAGAGGCCGGAAGAGAGCACTGGATTCCATGGAGCTTGAATTACAGACTGTTAGGAGCCCAACAAGCAGATTACTGCTATCATCAAAAAGTACATAGAGAGACACACATAAATACAAGGAGAAAAGAAATCCAAACATTCACAGAAGAGCAATATTGGAGTTTGGTAAATTACCCTAAGCATAAACAATACAAAAAGCTGGAATCATGCACAGATTTAAAATGTGTTCAGGAATAAAAAAAGGAACAAGACAAGTATACTCTACTCTGAGTCCTTCCTTTCACCTTAAAGTGACAAGAGCTTTTTATGTACGGCACATGAATTCTTTGATGTTGATCTGTCATGACAATAGCAATAAAGTGTGACTAAATCAAAAATAATCATTGACATTTGAAACTGCTCTCTTGACCTTTGAAATCAACTGCAAAGCTATGACCCACTTACTTCTGTTTATACAAACCAAAAGAGCACTTTAACATCTATGAAAAGCAGATCACGGAAAATAATCGCAAAAGGGAAAATACAACTGGGACTGGAGAGAGATCTCAGAGGTTACAAGCATTTGCTGCTTTTCCAGAGGACCTAGGTTCGATTCTCAGCATTCACATGATGGCTCACAGCCATCTGTAATACAGTTCGAGCATGTCTAACACTATTCTGGCCTCTGCAGGTACATACCTGGTGCACAGACAGGCAAACCCCCTTACATATATAATAAATGTCTTAAGCACAATTATCTAGCTTCCCATCTCTTCAGGTAAAACTACTCATTCAAGGTCATACTAACATCATCAACTGGCAACAGCATATTGGATTTCTCTTCAATTCACTTTAAAAATAAAAGCCACAAAAAGTGGTACTAGGAAATAAAATGGTTTTTGATGTTGCTCATAAAACAAATACCTTTTGTTAAAAGTCAGTCAAGGGTGCAGAGGGAGGGCTGGAGAGATGGCTCAGTGGTTAAGAGCACTGGCTGCTCTTCCAAAAGTCCTGAGTTCAATTCCCAGCAACTACATGGTGGCTCATAACCATCTGTAATGAGATCCCATGCTCTCTTCTGGCGTGTCTAAAGAGAGCAAGACTGTACTCATATAAATCCTTTAAAGAAAAAAATCAGTCAAGGATGAGTGTAGTACCTTCTAATGCTACAAGGAAAGCCTTTAATCTGACTGATGTGGGGAAAGATAAAGTAATACCCTAATACTATGACTATTTTTATATTTTTATGTGTGGTTATACAGGGAACAAAGAGGAAATAACTGTGAATCAGGTAAATGGGAACACCCTAATGCAAAGGAGAAACTGGTCTCTAAGTCAAAAGGAGTCTGGCATAATTGTACCCAAAAGCAAGGATACAAAAGCTATAGAGACATGTTTCAAGGAGAACCTAGAGCAAGGGCATGTTACCTCACTCTACCAGGGATTACACCAGTGGCTCATCCTGTGGGGTTGCAACCCCTTTGGTAACCTTCTATCTCGAAAAGTATTTCCATTACAATTCATAACAGTAGCAAAATTATAATTATGAAGTAGCAATGAAAATAACTTTATGAGTGGGGGTCACAACATGAGGAGTTATATTAAAGGGTCACAGCACTAAGAAGGTTGAGAACTATTAGATTCGCCAAGGTAAAAATGCACCATTTCCTACGTTAATGTCAACTAGGAGTTAATGGTTAGCAGATGGCACCGAAGATACTGCAGGTGGCAAAGGGCTTTGCTTACTGGTTAGGGCAACAGGTTTGGCAAGCCTTTCAAATACCAGACTTCCAAAATGCACCAAAATCCATAAGCTTCCCCTTCACCCTCCCCTACCGCACACATAGAAGGAAGTCTTCAGCAAATTATGTGTATGAATAACTGTTTCTCCTACTACCATAGGTAAATTCCTGGCAAATTCTAGTCACACAAATCATCCATCCAGTCAAAGCACATCTCCAAGGACTGGAGCTCAGGCCCTGGGTTACCTTCTTATTTAGGTGTTCAACCACAGCCCTCAAGCTGTGGCATATTTAAGCAAGATATGGTTGCACCTGCTTGCCACCTGGGCTACAAAGCAGTATGTCTCGAAAAAAAAAAAAAAAAAGAAAAAGAAAGAAGGAAAAAAAGAAAGACAGACAGGAAGGAAGGAAGGAAGGAAGGAAGGAAGGAAGGAAGGAAGGAAGGAAGGAAGGAAGGAAAGAAAGAAGGAAGAGTGCTTGTGAGTGCTCCTTTCTACCTTACATACCTTAACTACACTCCATGTAATCCAGGACAGCTCCAACTCTACACAAAGATTACCATACGATCCTGATTCTCCTGCCTCCACCTCTTAAGTGTGTGCCCCTACCCAGTCGAGGTTCCTTATTCAATAGGAAAACAAAGAGTCTTTGTTCAAATTACTTTGGTTTCTCCCCACCATCTGGAGCCAGAAAGACAGAATCCTAAAACCAAAATGATAAGCGCTGGATCACTGGGACAGTGTTTGGGCTGTTCAAGAATGAGGATACAGCTAGCCCCTGGCCAAAGCACCCACAAACCCTTTTGTCTTCTTGTTTAAATTTAAGTACTGACGGTTTGTCTCAGATCCCAGCAAAGTTTTAAACCCCTTCTGCCAGCCTCCATCTTAAAAGAGATAACTGTCTATTCAAATCTAGGGAAGGTAGATGCCCAGAGTTACTGACGGTCTAGAGCAGCAGCCACCAACTCGGCCACAGAGTTCCAATGCAGAAAGTGCAGTCAGAGTCTAGAAAGATTAACCTTAGAGTTTTCATCAATCAAAAGTCAGCTTGTATAATGTTAACTGAAGCACACAATCTTTCTGTTGCCTGTGTCTCCTCTATACACCTCTATAACCATTAACACAACTGCATATGGGTAAGTCCGTTAACAAACTCCTCAAGTTTCACAACAGGCAGACCAAAAATAGAAATCTCAAGAGTAAAGGAACAGGGAATTTGGCAATGTTAAATTCTCTATACAAAGGCCAATCATAAGGAACAGTAAAGTTTACTCTGACAAGATTAAGTTTCTTGTGACATTTCAGATGACATGAAAAGAACAGAAAAATGAATTCCATGAGGTGTGCTAAGTGTCAGAAAGTCGTCTAGCACACATGAGTGTGCACTTTGTTTGTTCTGAGTGAGAAAGCATGTGTTTTAGAGGTGTTTTAGAGAGAGTATGTGTTTAGAGTTTGGGGTATTATTTTTGTTTTGCTCAGAGTCTTGTTTTAGAGCGCTAGTTTGCCTAAAAGCACTGGCTGGCCTCAACCTTTCAAATTTGTAGCAATCTTCTTTGTTCTCCCAGTGCTGAGATTAGAGGTAGAAACCCTCCCTGAGGAAAACTGCATGTTTCAAGACAGCAGCTTAAAAAACAACCTGATATCCAACATCATTGTTCAAACTGGCTGTCCTTCTTAACAGCTGCTGGGTCCAGGGTAGAAATGTATTATATGCCTGCAGCTTACAAGATAGGGTTTTCTCTAAGAACAATGAATATGTACAATTTCTTCAGTACAAATGTTTTCTTCCAAATTGGAAAGGCTCCTTATAGGAAATATACTTGGCTTCCATCTGCCAGAAAGATAATTTAAGCAGCTGTGGGGTTTTTTTTTGTTGTTGTTGACTTTTTATTGTTGTTGTTGTTCATTGTTTAGGTTTTGCTATTTTTTTTTTTTGTCTCCAACACACAGTATGGAACATCCATTCTCACTCAACCTGTGGGTCTTAACCACTTTGGCAAACCTCTATCTCCAAAAATATTTACATTATAATTTATAACAGTAGCAAAATTAGAGTTACAAAGTAGCAAAGAAAAGACTTATGACTGTGTTACATGTCAAGAGAAACTATATTAAAATGTCCCAGCATTAGGAAGGTTGAGAACCACTGTCTAAGAGCTTTTAGAGCAGTAACTACTGTCCAGACAGTAACTACTGTCTTGACTTACTGATTGGGCAAATAATCCAATGTATTTCGTAAATGTCTAGATTAATCTCACAGGGAAGGTGGTTCCACTGTCACTTCAAATTTAGTATCTCTAAAATCAAAATGCCTCACACCTTGCCCCTTGCCTTTCAAAGCAACTATTCTCTGCAATTACTCGGACTGGCTTTAATGAAAATCTCCATTACTACCCATAACAATTTTTGCTACTTGATGACAAAATTAATCTTACAGTTCTCCCAATTTAAAGCATCCTACACCATCCACTTCCCTAAGGAATGAAATGTTTACAATATACATACAATATACAACATAACAGGAGTTTTCTATCACTGCCTTAATGAACTATCAAGAACTTAATGACTTAAACCCAACTTTATCATTTTGTTATTGTGAAAGTCACAAGTCTAACACTGGACTCCCTAGAGTAAGATGAAGGCGGGATCAGGAGAACAATACCAAAAGATTTAGACCTCAATTCCAGGAACTGCCACTCAAACGGAAACTCCTTTTTCCTGAAGCAGAGCAGGAGACCGCACTGTGTGAATGTCCACTCCTGTGCACATGTGTATATATGTGTACATATGTACACATATATAATAAGTGCTTCCGAGATACAAGAAAGCCAATGATTACTATATACGGGCAACACACATCCTCAATAGAAAAAAGCAAGCTTCTTTGTCATTGTAAACAGTGAGGCAGTTCAGTTACTGAACCATGGTGATTTCATGCCTTCCTTCAAAGCTAAGTCAATGTCAGAATCAGTTATTATACACAGATATCTATATAAATCACTGTAAAAACAAAAGGTCTATCTATTTTTAATTTCTCTGGTTCACAAAAGAATAAGTTCAAATCATTCTTTATAGGAAAGAAAAACAATCCCATTAAAATATCTTAGAAGTACTGAAAAGTAAATATTTTAAGATAGGTTTTACAATGCTCATTAAAACAGAGACAACTGCATGCTTTTCTTGACACTAAAAATCCTACTGATTACTTTTGTATTCTAAAATTAGACATATGTTTGAAGATGAAAATTCAGATTTTTAAATTGACTCTGGGGGCTGAGTATGTAGTCAGTTGGTAGAGTACTTGGGTGAAGTCTCCAGGATCATAGGAAACCATGCCTATAATCTCAGCTCTCAAGAAGTGGAAGCAGCAGAATAAGAAACTGAAAATCATGCTCAGCTTCAGAGTACATCAAGGCCAGCCAGAGACTCTTTCTCAAAAACCACAAAGCTTATATATACATACATACATACATACATACAATCTAGTCAACAAGAAACAATGATGAGCTGGGTACGGTAGTATACCCCTATGATCACAACACTTAGACCTCAAGCAGGAAAACTCTGAGTCTTAGTGTTAGGGGTGCAAGCCTAGACTACAGAGTAAGGCTAAGGCTGTACACACACACACACATACACACAGAGAACACATACAGAAGCACACACACAGAGCATACATAGAACACACACACAAACACAGAGAGTATACTGATGAAAACTGCAAGTACTAGAAGTCATGGGGCTAAAATAAACTGTCCTCCCAAATACCATACATAAATCAGTTTTTAAAGGTAAAGAATTTCTAAATATTTCCTTCTACTAAACTTATGCCAAGATACAATGGTAACTACCTCCTGGCCATGAACACAGAACACTGAATGGTCCATTTACCTGTGCCTCCATAGCCAACAGCTACATCTCCAAGCAGCTGCCCATGCACATGCAGAAATTCTCCTGCAGTCAGCTGAAGGCCTCAGCACAGCCTGGACTGTGAAAGCACCATTTCCTTTTACACAAAGCTCCACACCAAAGAAAATTCAAGTGCTCACTTTCCACAGTTCTATCATCATATCTATTTGCCTTGCAGGAGAACTAATGTAAAGCTGAGCTCCTGGATAACAAAGGTCCCTACAATTACCTGGCATGCTACCTGTGGACAGTCAGTAATATTGATCCAATCACCTGTGACTACGTGATACTTTCTAATACTTCTTCAAAGACTCCTAACCAGAACACTACTTGGAAGCAAAAACAAACCAATGCCCTTTGATTTATTATGTTACTTTCAATGTCTATTAAGGTATAAGTGGTTATAAGAAAAGCAAAGAAGTCAGGTACGATCCCAGCATTTGAGAAACAGAGCCAGGTGATCTCTGAGAGGTCAAAGCCAGCCGGGTCTATACAAGGAGTTCCAGGCAAGCCAGAACTTCAGTGAGACCCTGTATCAAAAGAAGAAAACAAAAAATAGAGGTTCAAAATGCATAAGCCCAAATGAACTCCATGTAAAGCAAGCAAACAAACAAAAAACTAAACCATATGGGCCAAGTCTAGACACATATTCATGACACCCCAATGACGACAAATGGCACAGTTAAAAACTTTTACAAACTAGCTTTCACAGGCTAGGGAGATAGCTCAGTTGGTAAGTTACTTGCCTAACATGTATGAAGCCCCGAGTTCACTCCCAAACATCACATAAACCGCAAGTGGTGAAGCATACCTGTAATGCAGCATACCCAGAAGCAGAAGCAGAGGGAAGAAAATCACAAATTCAAGCTCTTCCTCTACTAGATAGGGATTTTGAAAACCTGCTAGAAATACCTGATACCTTGTCTCAAAAAAAGTAAAAAAGAAAAAGAAAAAAGCTTACATTTTTTACATCTACCAGAAAAGCATTCAAACTCATATTTACAAAAAAAATTAAAAACATCTTGTAATCCTTATTCAAGAAATGAAACTACTATTATGAAAATAGATATGAAGAAATATATAACTTGGGCTGGTGCATGCCTATAATCCAGGTACTAGGGAGGCAAAGGCAGGTGAATTTCTGAGTTCAAAGACAGCCTGGTCTACAGAGCAAGTCCTAAGACAGCCAGGAGCTAGGGCTACACAGAAAAATCTTGTCTGGAAAAACAAGTTTGAGAAACCTTAAATTACTTGGTATCACCTGACAGACCAGACACAGAATCTAAGAGAAGCTGTTGTGATTTATATAATTAGATTCTATATTTATAACACATTAAGTTGGAAGAAATTGGGCTGGAGAGATGGCTCAGTGCTTAAGAGCACTGACTGTTCTTCCAGAGGTCATGAGTTCAAATCCTAGCAACCACATGGTGGCTTACAACCATCTGTAATAAGATCTAATAACCTCTTCTGGTGTCTGAAGACAGCTACAGTGTACTTATATGTAATAAATAAATAAATCTTTAAAAAAAAAAAGGTGGAAGAAACCAAAGAAATTTCACCCATTACCTTTTGCCACAGCATCACTGTAGCCATTTGTTTGGAAATTTCCTTCCCTGAGAGAGGGTCTCATGCAGCCTAGGCTGCTCTCAAACTCATAATATATCTACACCTATAAGAACTAGAATTACAGACTCCATTTTTATCATTCGTTTGTAAGTAAAATCCTGATACTCACTGTTCTTCACTTCCTTGCTACTCAAAAGGATTCTGATGTTATGTGTTTCAGTGTGTGTGGTATATACATGTGTATGTGCTGTATATATGAAAATGTATGTGGAAGTGTGCATGTTTCAGTGTGTGTGGTATATACATGTGCATGTGCATGTATATATGAAAATGTATGTGAAGTGTGCATGCACAGGCATGAATAAAATGGCCAGTGGTAAATTTTAAGTATCCTCTTCAACCCACTCTACTGACACAGGGTCTTATCGAATCTGGAGCTTACCAATTCGTGTAAACTGACAGGTCAACAAGCCCCCAAGATGCTCTGGTCTCCTCCCCAGTGCTACATTAGTAGGGAGCTACTACTGTCACTGGGTTTTCACTCAGGTTCTAAGGATCTAAATTCATCTCATGCTTGTGTGGCAAGCACTTTGCCAACTGAGTTGTCCGTGCAGCCTTTCTCATACTCTTAAGGTACACAAATGCATTGTTCTTGCTTACATATGAATGCTCATGCTATGGCTCTACCAACCCATGAGCAGGGAAAGGCCCACTAAAGAGGAAACTTCTCTAACTTCTCTTACTGCAATACTTTAAATCTCCCATTTGAAAATACAGTAAGGGGGAGTGTGGGGGGGGAGGGGATAGGGGGTTTCCAGAGGGGAAACCAGGAAAAGGGGATAACATTTAAAATGTAAATAAAGAAAATATCTAATAATAAAAAAAGAAAAGAAAATACAGTAAGTTTATGATTAAAGCATCGATTATCACATAAAATTATCACATAAACTCCACATGGCCTTGGCAGTCACAGAATTTTCTTGATGATACTACTGGGGAATCCTTTTGCTCCATAAACAGGTTTGTGGTCAATGTACTACAACAGGCTGCATTTGTCAGTTTTTTCATCAAGCTATCAGAGGCAAACTCTCTAGGAACAAATCATTATTCCCTACACACTTTGGAAAGTTAAAGCTAGGCCACAGCATCCTCTCCGTTTTCAAACCAGCCATCTTGCTTGTAGTACATGGTGGTGGGTGGCAAAGAAGGGAGCCAGTGTGAGAAAATACGAACAACCCAAATAGGAAAATCGGAAAGCCCAGGTGAGCGGGCTCAAATATCTCTTGCTAGAACTACCTCTACTGAGAATTACGCAGGCATCACCTGAGCACCACTTTAATGCCTTTCAAGAGATCCCAGCCACCAGG
>JADRCC010176821.1:364-17130 GCA_019843855.1 Hylomyscus alleni | reverse complement strand
AAGGACTATACATGGTGGGACTGATTGTTCTGGCAGCATGTGTATAGATAGTAGAGGATTGCAAAGTCGGTCATCAATGGGAGGAGAGGCCCTTGGCCCTGTGAAGGTTCGGTGCCCCAGTGTAGGGGAATGACAGGGCCGATAAGTGGGAGAGGGTGGGGTGGCAGGCATGGGGAGGGGGGAGGCAACAGGGGTTTGTTCTTGTTGTTTTTGTTTGTTCATTAAAAAGAAAAAAAAGGAAAAAAAAAGAAGAGGGAGAAAATAAATAAATAAATGTATGAATGTAAAAAAAAAGAAAATGATCTAAAGTCTAAAATAACACAAAAAGTCAACTAAACAAAAAGTGTGTTTTGAAAACCTAATTAAAATCTATAAACATTGGAGTGGAGAGATGGCTCAGTGGTTAAGAGCACTGATTGCTCTTCCAGAGGTCCTGAATTCAATTCCCAGCAACTACATGATGGCTCACAACCATCTGTAATGGAATCTGATGTCCTTTTTGAGTGTGTCTGAAGACAGCTACAGTGCATTCGTGTACATAAAATAAATAATTATTATTCTCTTAAAATACAAACTTTTAACTTAAATAAGTAAAGGGAAATGATACAAATAAATTATAATGAAAAGGGAGATAAACAATGATAGAGACCTATATGATTATTATTATAGACTACGAGAAGAAGTTCTCAATTATGAAAATCTAGTTGAGATGAATAAGTTTCTGGATACATATAATCTACCAAAATTAAACCATGAAAACATAGAAATTGAAAACAAAGAAATATAAGGTACTAAAACTACTTTGTTAACACAGAGTCACACATCAAAGAACCAGGTAGGGTAGCTTCACTCCTGATCTCTACCAAATGTTTAAAGAATATCTACTGCCAATTCTTCTCAGAATACTCTGAGGAAATGAAAGGGAAGAAATCTGTAAACTTAGCTTATGAGGCTAGTATATAGTCATGCCAAAATAAGGACACAACAGCAAAAATTCATAAACTGATATGAATGATGAATATAGCTGTAAAATATGTCAAGAAAATCTTAGCAAATAAGATCTAATAGCATGTCAAAACGATCACTCATCAAGATCAAATTAAATTTATTCTAGGAATTTAAGGATGATTCAACATATGTAAATCGAGAATGTCTTATATCAACAATGTCTTATATCAACAGAATGAAGACTAAAAATCATATTAGCATTTCAATAGATACCAGTGTAGTATTTCATTAAATTCAACATACCTTCATGATAGAAAACTTTGAATAAATTGAGTATAAGAGGAATGTATTTCAACATAATTTAGATGGTGTATGAATCTTCTACCAACATCTCACAGTGTAGGAAAACCCTAAAACATTACCCCTATTATCAACAAGACATGGGTGTCCATTTTAACCTCTTCTTCCACATAGTGTTAGAACTTCAGAGTAGAGCAATTAGATAAGGGAAAGAAAACTTTAAAATATATGCACATTAAAAAGGTATAAGTCAGATTTTCAAATGGTATGATTTTTTTTTAAATTATTCTTGTTATTTGTGGATGAGTGTCTGCCAGTGTGTATTATTATGTATATGCAAGGTACACATGAAGGCCATAGAGGATGTCAGAAATCCTGGAACTGGAGTTACAGACTGTTGGAAGTCCCTGTATGGGTGACTGGGACGAATGAGGTTCCTTTGCAAGAGCAGCCAGGGTTCTGAGCTGCTGAGGCCCAGATGATATGATTTTTGTACATGGAAAGAATTAAACATCATGCTCTTAGAATTGGTAAATAAAGTCATTAAATTTAGAAACTCGGGAGCATACATTACACAAAAGTAGTGGCTATTTGTACACCAGTGAGAGTTCTAGGAGAGAAATTAGGTCAGTAATACTATTCATAATGCCAACAAAAAGTTAAAAAAAAAAAACTAGACTGTAGCACAATGAAAGTTGCAGACCAATGAAAGAAATGGAAGAGAATACAATGAATATGGAAAACCCTTCTGTGTCACAAGTTGGAAGAATGTATATTGCTCAACTCTCTGTAGTACTTAAAGTTATTTAAAAATTCAATGCAATTCTGACCACAATACCAATGGAACTCTTCAATGAACAACAACAAATCCCCAAAGTTTAAATAAAAGCACAAGAAATTCTGAAAAAAACAAAGCAGTCTTGACACAAAAAACAAAGCTCCAGGAATTAGGATATCTTATTTTAAGACAGAGCTCTAGCAACAAAAAAATAAAAATAAAAAAATAAATAAATAAACAAACAAACAAACACCATGGTTGCATTAAAACAGGCCAGTGAACACAATACAGGATTCAGAAATAAACTTTTACATTCACAACCAACTAAACTTAAATGTCTATAGCCAAACAATACTTAACAGAAGCTCTAAGGATATAACTGGAGAAGAAAGGAAAGCATCTTCAATAAAGGGTGCATGGAATAATAGACCTTCCTTCATCTTCCTCTGTACAAAGATACCTCAAATGGTCCAAACTTCTAACAGAAGACTTAACATTTTTGAACTCCTAGAGGCAAATACTCCAACGTCTCAACATATCCAATGACTTTCTGTAGAGGATTTCAGTATCTCAGGAAAGAGCAGCAAAGGACAAAACTATCAGAGCAATGATACAACCTACAGAGTGATCAAAAGTCTTTGTAACTACTCATCTCAAAACTCAATAGTAAAACTCACATAAGCTAGTTTAAAATGGGCCAATTAACCAAACAAACTTTTATCAAATTAGATATAAATAAATAATATAAAAAAGTTCTCAGATTCCCTCCTTGAGGCCAGGTGATACTTTGGAGAATAAAATGTGAGTAGAAAAGATATGTATTTTGTTGTGGGTAAAGTCTTCATAGTCAAGTGATGATCAAGTTGCTTTCTTCTATCTGTATCCTCACGAATATGCAAACAACTGTTGAGACAGCTTCTGTCTACTCAGGTCTCTGAGTTACTTGACTGAGCTTGACCCCAACCTGCAGCTAAGATTTTAAGAATTCTATGTGACTACCACAGAATATAAGACTGATGAATATAAGAAGAGAAAATTAATAAACAAAAGCCCTCAGGCTACCAGTAACCATAAGCTCTCTAGAATTTAAGCTTTTCTTTCTTTCTTTCTGTTTCAGTTACACAGTTGAGTATGAGGTAATAGTTTTCCCTTGTTAGTTCACAGTAGATAAAAGTAGGGAGGACCCTTTAACATACTCCTTCCCTCCAGTGCTTCCACCACACCAACACATCTCTCTCACAAATCCATGTCCTTTTTGTTTTCATCCCCCTAGATAAAATCAGTGTTCTCCATATGTACATAATTAAGGGACTAGGCTATAGACAACCTACTAGTGACCATATTGCAAAGAAGAGTGACTTTCCTACCTTATATTTCATGGTCCTCTATGGTGATCCTGAGTTTTAGGGCATGAACTCATTTGATGTTAGCAACAATGAAACAAAAGAACACTTAGGAACAACTACATGTTTAAGTAAGTTTCTTCTCCCTTTCTCACTGTTACAAGAATATGCCTGGAGAAAAGATGTGAAATAAGGAAAGAGGTTTTGCCCGGGTTGCCTTGAAGTAATCAATAGCTAATTAAATCCTACGCATGTAAGGGAACCTGACCAAATCAACAACAACAACAACAACAACAACAACAACAAGAACAACAAAACACAATAAAACAAAAAACCCACAAAATTAATTGAGACATGAACAGCAGACATATACTGTATGCCAGTGGGATTTTGTGGCTCTCTAGTACTGGAAAT
Organism: Hylomyscus alleni; assembly: GCA_019843855.1. NCBI lineage: Eukaryota > Metazoa > Chordata > Mammalia > Rodentia > Muridae > Hylomyscus > Hylomyscus alleni. The sequence continues at coordinate 13,347 of JADRCC010176821.1, read as the reverse complement.
TATTGTACCACTAGATAACCAATAAACCTCTTTACCTATAGTCCCAAGCCCCACACTCTGCAAGCTCTTCAGGAAAATAATCCCCTAGTGTAATTGGATATTTGTTGTAGCTTTATTCGTGTCCCATTTAACACTTTTTAAAAATTCACTTTTTTTTTCTGTCTGAACATTGAAAATAGAAAAAAAAGTCTTCTATTCAATGTGTGTGTGTGTGTGTGTGTGTGTGTGTGTATCGGGGGCGTTAAAGTATTATGTGTTTTGGGGGATTCCTCCCAAGCACAAAGTCGTTATACACCTATTAATCAAGTCTTCTCTTCTCTTCTAATCCAGATAACTGGCTCAGTGGAAGAGTTAATCCTGTTTATGTTATACTTCACATAACATGAAGTGGCTCTTTTTATTTTCCCTTGCCCAATAACAGAAGGTAGGCTGGAAGGCAAAAGACTGCCATAATGCCAAAGGGAATTGAAACACTGGTTATTTATTTTCTGATTTGTTTACAGCTTGTTTCCTCTTCTTAAAACTGCATTGAAGTTACATTTAATTCATTGCACTCATCTATAATAGATGTAAAAATGTAATTCTGAGATAATCAGACACCAAAATAAAAAGATTAAGTACCCCAAAATAAAAATTTGGGGCAGATTTTAAAACACTTAATCCATGCTCTAAAAGTAGTCTGACTTGCACTAAATGACAGATATAGAAATGTCCCAATAAATATTATTTGTGATATCTTAAAGGAAAGCAATCTCCCTGTTGTCCAGCAGATTTCAAAAGCCTGCTTTAACAGATGTTATAGACAAGTTCATATTCTGGTGAGTCAACCTCATTTCCAACAGCCTCTGGCCTTCATGTTATTTTCACATTGTTTTGAAAGTCTTAAACTCTGGGGACTTGATATTATTGTTTTAAAACTTTTAACTAGGAAGTAAGCTCAAACATATTTGTGCCTTTGGGATAGAAGTGGGGTACCTGTTCAGGGACAAGCAAATTGGGAGCAAATAGAGACCCTTCTTGCTCTTGACGTCAAGTGCTATAAACTCTAGTTTTGCAATGTGCTTTCGGCATGAAAATCCTTTTTCCTTCCTCACTTACTCTGTCTTTCCAATATTGCAGAGTATTGATCTGTCTATTTTTCTTGTGTGTATCATATGCTACCTCAGCTGCCACAATATATTTCAACTTTTTTGTTATATTGGGTATAAAAAATAAAAGGTCTCTAGCAACCACTTTTAAGACAGGGTACCAAAACTCACTCTTAAACTTGGGCACCAAAATCTGATGAGACAAACAAGAAAGGCTTAGGTTTGTTTTCTCTTCCTTTGTCTGCTTTTAGTTTTTGATGGAAAAAAAATAACGGAAGTGTTTTCATTGTATGCACCTCTATTTCTGTGTATATTTAATAAAGATAGTGATGGTTTGAACTAATTTATAAAGTAGAATATTTTACGTGACAATATATGGTTATTGACTTATTGCAAATGCACCAAGTCTATCAAAAGCAAATCATAATTTTGGAGGGCTGTTAAACACTCTGCATATTTTCATAGCAAATCAGTGTGTGGTTATTTAACACAGGTGTTTCTGTAATCGCTCTACTTTTGGAAAACTCAATGCTCAATGGCCCTCAAGCGCTTCCACCTGTCAAGTGTGCTGGTCCATTCTTAGTATTCTAGATGAAATTGTAAAACACGGAACATGCTTAGCTGATTCAAGATTTCATCTTGCTTACTCTGAGTCTGTCTGCATTTTTTGTGTTATTACTTCATTCCTGCTAAATGTATCTTTGCATGTCACACCCATCCAGAAATTGAACATTGCTAATGACCTTCTTAGCCAGAGGTACAGATGTTATAGCCAAGGAAGATCTAGAATTTAAAAAAAAAATTAGTTTTCTACACTGCAAACCTGCTTTATAAGAGAAATCAAACTAGAGTAGCCATTGGACCTTTGTGTCAGTCTTATTCCATGATACACTATTTTAAACTGCCACGAAATAAGAGTACATTGTGAAACATTAAAATGATTATTTGCTTTTATAACTCATACAAAAAGTCAGTTTGGAGCCCAAACAACCAAAAGATGAGCGACATACGACGTTTCAGCTTTTGCTACATAAAAAATAAAAAATATGTAAGTAAAATAAGCCAGGTCTCTTCCTTCTTAAAACTCTTACCAACTAGTTTGGTATGAAAATTTACATGAGAAACAATTAGGAAACAAGCAGCTGTCAAATATTCTCAAATTACAGTTAGCTTTAGAAAATTTAAATAAAAAAATCCCACTATGTTTTTTTTCAGGAGAAGCAATAGGCAGTTGATATGTATAAGAGATTGGGAAACTATAGTTTTAGACAGTGGGGAAATGATATGTCATTGCTGTTGATGCTAAAACTTTTGATTGTGGTATCTCAAAATCATTTTCATTATTTACTTTTAAGCAGTCTAGAATTTACATTAGAATTTCTTAGTTATCTCCTGAGTGATTTAGAAATGGGATTTTAATTTGAAGAAATATCCATGTCTTTTTTCCTCTTTTTAGTTGATACACTACTTAATTGCTTTATGAACAGAAATTCTTCTATATAATACCTACTATAAAAATTTTGACAACTTCTTTATGATGTGGAAGTTCAATTTTATGAATTACCCATGTGTTCTACTTTTAGAAAGAACAACTAGTTCTTTGAGCTCTTTTGATGTTGTTGTTTTTAGACAGGGTCTTTCGACATATGTAGCTCTGGCTATTGTAGAATTCATGATGTAGACCAAGCTGGCTTTAATCCCACAGAAATCTGCCTTCCTCTGACTCCTGAGTGCTGGGATTAAAGGCACCCATCACCCTATCCAGCAACCAGTTTTTCATTTTAAATATTTATTTTATTATTAAATATGTGTATGGGTATGAGTGAGTAGGTGGATGTAGGGGTGAAGGGTGGGTGTGAATGTGTGTGAAAGTGACAAGAGATTGTCAGATTTCCCGGACCTGGTGTTACAAGTGACTGTGAATCACCCAACAAGGATGCTAGGAACTTAAGTCCTCTGGAGGAGCAATAGTACATGCACTTAAATGCTAATCCATTTCTCTACCCCCTGTCCTATGTATACTTTAAAATATATCTCTTCTTATATACACTACAATATATAAAAATATATGTACTATTCATTTTATATCAGGGGTTTGTGATGCTGTTGGTAGATAAAATAGTTTTCAGTTTAGTTGAGATGTAAAGACATACTCTAGGGATAACAGAAAGTGATGTAAGGGGTAAGAATTAAAGATTCTAAGTATAACCACCTATCTCAGATATTTAGACAGACACAAAGTTTACTATTATGTAGATACTACTGTACTAGTTGGAAAGTGGCTTAAGTTTCACAATCTTTCTGCATGCCTTCTCTTTTGTTCTCCTTCTTCCTCTCTTCTTCCTGTTTCCTTTTCCAAATACGTACCAAGTTTCAATTGTAGGTTAGGCACTGGTTTAGCCACATGCAAGTCAGCAGGGAACAAAACAGATGGAAATCATGGCTTTCATTAACCTGCATTCTAGCAGGAAAAGATTTCCAATAAGCATGTAAACAGAATATATTGTATTCTAAAAGTAGATATAAATAGCAAGGAAGGGAGCAGCTTTCAGTTTAAGTTGGATAGGCAGCCATTAGAGGGTTTTTAATGGGACCAGTGACATGATTTGACATAATCTGTTTTGAGATAGCTGGGAAAGGAAAGGGGAAAATTAGATTTGCAAAGTTCCTATGCCGCAATGTGTTTAACGTTGACGTTGATTTTTCTTTACAATGTTAAGCAATTGTAAAGTCTTTAGTATAACAGAATACAAAACACACAAATGGCTCACCTTTGGAGAATTACATATTTGACTTGTTAGATTAAATGCACCACTCTCCAATGATTTGTAGACCTAACTGTGCAACAGAATCACCTGGAGAACTTGTTAGAATAAACTGCTGGAGACCACTCAGAGTTCTTGACTGCATCCTCATCTCCCATAGAACCTGAGATTTCCCTTTCTAACAACTTCCTTGCAGGATCAGGTCTTGAGTTTTCAGACCCACAGATCAAAGCCCTGTAGCAATAGTGTGAGACATATTTGTATGTGTTTTAATCCTGCTGAGGAAATGAACGTTTTGTTTGTCTTCTGGTGTTCAGAGCTTCTCACTCTTCTTCACTGACATTTTCCCTTTCTATGTTTAGTCATGTACCACAGAATAATTGAAACTAGATAAGAAATGGATATGTAGATTACCTACTTGATTGGTTTAAAAGTCTGAGAATGGGGGTTAAAGAGATTGTTCAAAGTTAAGAGCACTGGCTCTTCTTGAAAATGATGTGGGTTCTGTTTTCAGGACCTGCATGATGGCACATGACAGTTGGTAAGTCCAGTTCCAGAGGATGTGGCACCCCTATGGTGCACATGCATACAAGCAAAAACAGTCATGCATATAAAGTTAAAATGAATAAATCTTAAAAGCCACTTTTGGAAGAGGTAAAACAAATTTGCAACTAAGTTAAATGCATTTATTATACGAAATGCTTAAACCAGATAATTTCCATTACTATTAATCCTCAGTTTGTCATACCTTCCCTGAATCCTCTTGAATCATTTCCAGGATGCCATCTTATCATTATTGCAATATACTGTAAAGAAGAGACATATAATAAGGACGTTATTATATGAAGTTAAGAGACATATAATAAGGAATGTTTCATGAAATATTCTGAAACAATGACATGACTGAGGTTGCATTTATTTCTTATATTTTTAGAATAGAGAGTATAAGGAGCTAAAGATTTTTGCCATGATTTTAGAAAAGTTTATTTAGAAATATTGGACCATTGCTAGAGTGCTAAATGTATTGAATTTAATGAACATATATTCTAAAGGCTTCAGTTTAAGAAATATATACCTTATGTATTAAAGCAAATGGGACACAAATTGGGCATTTCATGGACTGTCAATTATTATCATCAAAGGACGTTTCTTCAGTTTTGCAGATTTACATATTTCAGTCAAACACAGAGATCTCCCATTTTAATTTGATATAAATAAAATAAAGAAACAAGGAGGTACATATAGAGGTAATGTTTTATGAACAGATTGTGTATGTAACAATTGAATAAAGAGAGGCCATTAATTTCAAAGATATCAAGGGGGTTCAAGGGAGGGTTGGGAAGAAGAAAGGGGAAAGTGATGTAATTATATAGTAATTTAAAAATAAACATAATATTTTAAAAAGGTAATCATAAATTCTTTTTTAATTCATCAATTTGTTTATGTAAAAAATACTGCAAATTGACCAAAATCAAAGGTGAGTATATGAAGTTATATTTCATTCATTTTTCAAATTCCAAAGGAAACACAAAATAAAATCGGTCATGTAGAGTCAAGATATGTGATCTGTTCAATCTGCCATGTTAGTTAAAGATTATTTCAGGATGTTAATGTCTTGCTATTCTATGCTTTATGTAAAAGAAGTGACTGACCAATTTTACTTAGATAATCCAAAACTGCATTATTTGAAAATTAAGCTTATGGGAAGTTTTTGCTTTTCATATTTGGTTTATGTCTGCACCATATTCATAAAAAAAAGTGCTAGGAGGAGGCTGCTATGTTTGTATTTTTAGTTTAGTCTCTCTGTGTGCAGTTTTACGTTTGTATTTCTGGAGCCATATTGATTAACTCAGTATATAGCTTTTTCTACATTAACAGAGACAATTTTAAGCACAAGAGATTAGTTTAAATTGTCCACATTTTCTGTGTTCCACAGCTGAAATAATTGCAACATATACAAATTTTAAATGTCACCCATTGCTGATGAGAAACTTTTGCGTTTTCCAAATAAAGGTAATTTGTGGATTACTAGAAAAGTAAGGTTTATATGTTTATTGAGAAAATTTGTGATGTTCATGAATATAAACCTTAGCGTTAATGTCTGAAATGTTTCCAAGTATTCAGCAGAAACTACTAAAACTATCTGCCTTTATTCTTTGTATTGCTGTGTGTAAACACACACAGCAAGCACCAGTAAAATTTTTTGAATGAATGAATAAGATAATCTATGTAGTTACTGTATAAAAATATTAGACTTTACTAATTAAAGATTTAGAGAAAATTTATTTTATGCGTATTAGTGTTTTGCCTGCATGAAAGTATGTTCATCACATACATGCCTGTCATCCAAGAGGCATAGGATCTCTATAACTTGGGTCATGGATGACCATGTATCTTTGAAGTGGACCTGGGCCCTCTGCAAGAGTAGCTAGTACTCTTAACCACTAATCCCCCTCTCCACACCCATATTAAAAATTATTAATCCCATAGTAATGGTCTCCACAATACCAACTTTTATTTTTTTTCTATCCCTAACAGGTGCCGCGAGGGCATAATTTCTTCTTCTTCATTTGAACTTATTGTCTTGAGAGTCTTCTAAGCACAGAGGAACTAAGCCACCTACACTAAAAGAAACAGTAATTTAAAATATCTCAGCTGTACTTACTCGCACACCCTCCATCTTCAGTGTATTCACATTTAATTTCTTACATTCAATTGCCTTCACTTCTATTTGTCATCTGACATCCACTCAACAATTAAATTCTCAGTCAGAAAGATTTGATAGGCCTGTCTTGAGTCATGTACCCACCCCTGCAGTGAGAGAAACAGTCCTGTCAGTGAAGACTCTAGCAGAATTGTATGCTATATGAAATGGGATGCCTACTAATGCAATGTATTATGGTTGTATAAAACAAGACAGACAATATCTAAATAAAAATAGCAAATCTTCTTCTATTTGGGGAAACAGGATCACATGCATCTCATAGACCTCTACCATGTGGGAGTAATGGAGGACGTGTTTGAACTTCTCATATTTCTGATTGCACTTCCTTTGTGTTGGGATTGCAAATGGTACACCATCAAGCCTGGATGATGTATTGCAGGGGATCAAACTTAGGACTTTATTCATGCTAAGCAAGCACTATACTGACTTTGTTCCATCACCAGTCCTTTTAAAAAATAGCATTCGATTTATATACACATTTTGAGCACAAAGCATAAACCATATTAAGTGATGGCTGGTAATGAATTAGAAAAGAGACCCAGATTTGGGCAACTACCTTTTATAAAAATTACAGTCATTGGGCTCATAGTGTTTGATGGGGAACTCTGAACTTAAACTTTGAGTGAGCAGAGATGTATAAAAGGAAGCGTTTTTGTCTTGCAAAAAAGGACAGTGGGTTGTGTTTGGGAGCGTATTATTTTAGGACTGCAGATTTTGATTGGGTGGTTCCTACTCACCTATAGCAACTGAGTTCTGGCACCATTCAGCTTTTATTCCATCAAAGTCAGTTTTAACCAAGGTAATAAGGTCAAAAGGGGAGCTGTATCATGGAACTGAATGATACATGTAGGATTCATTCCCTAGGAGGCAGATAACAATGAAGGAAAGGGGATTAATCATATGTGAGTGCCTTTTATGGACCATACATTGGGCTACAAACCTTACATATCTGATCTTAATTTCCCCTCATAAGTCTATAAAGTAAGATCTATCCATATTTTTCAGTTGAAAGCCCAGTTGATAAAAGCTAAATCAGTTACTCAAAATCACATACTGATTAATGGTACAGTTTAAATTCAAAGTCAAGTTTAGCATATTGGGACTTGGCTAAGCAAGTAAGGTTGAAGCCAGAGTTCTAAATTTGGAACTAGAGACAGTTTATAGTCATTCCCTCAATAAAGGCACGGGACGATTAAAGAGAGAGAAAGAGGGCCCTGAATGTTTCACTCAAGCTATAAAACACACAAATAGAATAAGATGAATCTATCCATTCGTATTATGAAAAAAAATCTCTTCTCTTCTTTCCTTTGATCAAGATAGACTCCAGCAGTAGAAATTATTCATATCAGAATTCAGTCACTATAGATACACCAGAAGCCATATCAATTATAAGGTTCCAAGAAATCTCAATTTACTGGACAAGAGAGTTTATGGATTCAAACAGGAGAATAGGACATGTCCATTAAATACAGGTAGGTACTCAAAACTAGAAGTTCCAAAAGACACCACAATATATAGTACTCTATAGTTACATAATAAATTTCACTATAAACGAATCCCAAAATGTCACCAAAACTTAACAGCTTAATATGTACATCCTTTCTGTGGTTCTAGGAGCAGGAAATTTTCTAAATGTAGTCATTTGAGCTCTAGGTTTCTCATGAAGCTCCCTTGATGATTGACTGTGCCTTACAGATTCATTTTCCAGGGCAATTGATTTCAACAAGTTAATAATGGTGGAAGTAACCTCAGTTCCTTATCACCTCACCATGAAACTGGTGGAGTATCCTTATGACATGACAACAACCTCTCCCCAAGGTGAATAAATCAAGAGAAACTACAATGTCTTTTATAAATATCCCCACAATTCACACGTAGTTATTTTCCTAATATATTAAAGATTAAACAGGTCAGCTCTCTTAAGTTAGCTAAAAAACTATAAATAGGAGTGCAAATCAGGACCAAGATTTAGATCACTATTATTTATTTTAAATGGAATGAAGCATCCTTATAGCCATTTATCTTTGCATTATATATATATATATATATATATATATATATATATATATATTCACATTGTAATAATTTTGAAAGTGAAATTTCTCTTTTTGTCCTTAATTCAAATGAAATTAGTGTTTTATACAATTCAACCTACCATGAAAGAGTGGGAAAGTTGTGACTCTTATCTTTATAACAAAGAAAAGGCTGAGAAATCTGAAAATCTGTAATATATCTTTAATACATCAGAGAATTTAACTCATGGCACAAAATACTGCCCCTACAACTGGAGAGAGACAAATAAGATACAATTATAATCAACCCAAGCTGAAAAGTATTATGAAGAAAACTAATGACTAATTGCTGACAGCTCAATATGGACCAGTTGAAAGAATCTCAGGGACACTCAGCTTTAATCTTTTTTAGATTTGTTTTATTTTATGCACATGAGAGATTTGCCCAAATGTATGTATGAACTTCTACCACATGCATATCGTGTGCCTATTGAGGTCAGAAGAGGGCGTCAGATTCCCTGCCATTGGAGTTAAGGATAGGTATGAGCCACCTTGTACAGACAGAACCCAGGTCCTTTGTGAGAGCAACATGTGTGCTTAACTGATGAAGCATCTCTCCAACCACAAGTTATCAATTTTTAATGCACTTTACCTTTAGGGTCCCTATCAGGTTCTGGAGGAAAAAAAAAATCCTCCCTTCTTTCAGCCAAGAGACATACAAAAGTATTATTCAAAAAAAAATATGTTCAGATGATTTCCTACTCAATTAGGATAACTATTTTATTGGAGCCTAACCAACTTAAGTTTAATTATAGCCTGTTTTGAGAAAAGAGAAAGACATGACTCCAGCCTGCTCTGGCCATTAATGTGCTTTTGTGCCTAAAGAAAAACATAAGACTCTAGACTTCTTGACTTCCTATGCCACAGAAACAGGTGCAAGAAGACTGAACTGCATGGATGAAAGTCATAGGCCAGGCCAGAGGCTTATTAAAATAGATACCTAATTACAAGGTTGTAGAATAGCTCCCCTCCTTACTTTACTACTTTCAGCACCCATAGGACTCTTGTATACTAAAGAAAGATCACAGAAAAACTAAACTGAATCTATCAGACTTTACACATTATGAAGTCTCTCTGAAACCCAAATTATCAAAAGAAACAAAAAACAGTAACTCAGAAGAAATTTTAACCACTGCAGTGGTGTGATTGAAAAATGTCTCCTATAGGTACATGTATAAGACCATTTGCTTCCTGATTGGTGGCTATTTGGAAAGGTTATGGAACCTTTAAGAGACAGTGCCTTGTTGGAGGAAGTACATCACTGAGGACGGGCTTTAAGACACTTACCCTATTTCCAGTTTATTCTCTATTTTGTGTTTATAGTTGAATATGTGATGTCTCATCTTCTTGCATCTCCTCCTTCCTTCTGCCATTTGTGGATTTTTCCCACACAATTATGGGCTTTTCTTCTGAAAACCATGAGCCCAAATATTCTTTCTCACCCATAAGTTTGTTTAGGTCATAGTATAATCAGCTACAGAAAAGCAGTTTAAAAATCACTGAACTGTAAAACCTAATCCGTTGTCAGAAAAATTCAATATATTATATTAAAAGCCCATTTGTGTTTGAATTTATAGTATATATCATACTCAGCATTTAACAGAAAACTATAAAACCTATTAAAACACAGAAAAGGAAGTATAAAGAAACTGAAGAATGATTAAAAATAAACTCATAAGACAGGGAGTATGAAATAATTATGAGTGGAATGATAATGACTCTAAGGAGAAAATAGGGCAGCATGGAATAACAGGAGTACTGAGATCACACAAATGGATGCTCTAAATGTCAACACTAAAAGCTAGGAATCAAAACTACTGTAACAGAAATGAAGACTGCCTCTGATGGGATCATTTATGGACTAGAAATAACCAACGAAATAGGAATAAATAGTAAAAATCTTTTTTTCCCAGTCTTTAGGCTGCTGTTTCATCCTGTTGACAGTGTCCTTTGTCTTACAGAAGTTTTTCAATTTCATGATGTCTTATTTATCAATTGTGAATCTTAGGGTCTGAGCTATTGGTGTTCTGCTCAGGAAACTGACTCCTGTTGCAATGCATTCAAGGTTATTTCCTACTTTCTCTTCTATTAGGTTTAGTCTATCCAGTTTTATGTTGAGGTCTTTGATCCACTTGGACTTGAATTTTGTGCAGGATGATAAATATGGATCTATTTGTGTTCTTCTACATGCCAACCTCTAGTTAGACCAGCACCATTTGTTGAAGATGCTTTCTGTTTTCTATTGTATGGTTTTTGATGCTTTGTCAAAAATTATCTGTAAGTGTGTGGAGACCCTTGGAGTTCTCAGAAACTGAGCACAAAACCAAAGAGCACACACCGGCTGGACTGAGGCACGTATGTAGCAGATGTGCACCTCGGTTTTCATGTGGGTCCCCCAAGTAATGGAGCAGAGGCTTATCCCTAAATCTGTTGTCTGCCTGTGGAATCCATCTTTAACTATACTCTATTGTCTGGCCACAGTGGGAGAGAATACACCTAGGCCTACAGAGAGTTCATGTTCCAGGGAGTGGTAGTGTACAGGGATTGGTACCCTTTCAGAGGAGAAGGGGGTGGAGGAATTCTGTGAAGAGGGACTGGGAGGTAGGTTGTGATCAGCATGTAAAAGGATTAGTTAACTAATAATAAAAAGAAATAGGAAGAGATAAATTCTCAAAATGAAAAAAATAAAATAGAAGGGAAAAGGTGTCAGAAAATACACAGAGTACTACAACATATGCTTGATTAACAAATGTAACTTTGAAAGTAGTCCACTGATTTGAGACCATAGTGTAAAATTTCACAAAGAATCAATAAAAATTCAAATAAAGAAAATACTAAAATCACTGAAAAATGAAATTGCATATGCTCTTATTTTGTCATCTTTCTCACTGTTAGTTTTTTTTCTTGTCTTTTAATGACTGTTCAGCAGAAGGATTTAGAGGAGCTACTTTATTTCATTTTGTTTTGTTTTTATATGTAGAAAGCAGCTATTGGATTAAACTTTAAATTCTTTATTTTTTTATCTTGTACGAGTAATAAATTTCTGCCTCCAGCTTTACCATTTCTTATGCCTTTCTATTATTTGTATGTGCTATCTACATTTTAATTGATATTCTCTTTTACCTAGTTCTTATTTTAAGTATTTAAAATGATAATTTCTTTCAAAAATATTATCAAAGATAATGTTTCATTAGTTAAATTATTATGAATATCTAGATTTAGTACACAACCGTAAAGAATGACCTGTATAATTTTATTTTTGATTTGGGAGGCTTTTGGTTTCTTTATAATTCAACAGAAATTAATAAATTATAATCTTCATAGAAAGTTTAAATATTAAACACAAGAATGATAATAATATAATATATTCCATTTAGAATAATCTGCATGTTCATAATGATACTCAAAAAGGAAATAAATAAATCTTTTCATTGCAGATGAAGCACAGCTAATGATAGACCCACCAAGATTAGAATTGAATTAAAAATTTAAAAGTATAAATGTCTATGTATAGTTTCTCTTTCAAGTTTTCTTCATAATTATTACCTGCTTTGATTTTGAGAAATTTTCTGTTTCATATTTGCTAAAAATCATTTATACTTATTATGAAAACAATGAAATGCTCATAGTCGGAAACAGAGTGCCATTAGGGCCAGCTTATATTTAGACAACATGACACTGATATGGATTATCTGTCATGTGCGAAGATGGTAACTCCTCACTTCTACGGGACTATGAGTCACCCCAACATGGATGACACAGGCTATCCAGGCATGTCAAAAGTAAATACTGATGTTATTTATTATACAATTATTCCTGGTAGAAGTTACCTTGTGTTGGTTTTGTGTAATATGGCCTTGAGATCAGAGATGAGGACCTTCACTAGCTTGCCTGTGTTTTTGTCTGTAGGTCTGTGAGTTTGCTCTGTGTGCAAGTCTGAATGTGTGCCTGTGTTGACCAGTGTGTAAGCCACACATGTGGTGTGATGTTTTGTATATGCTTGGCCCTGGGAGTGGCACTATTAGAAGCTGTGGCCCTGTTGGAGTAGGTATGTGACTGTGAATGTGGGCTTTAAAACTCTCATCCTAGCTGCCTGGAAGTCAGTATTCTCCTAGTAGCCTTCAGATGAAGATGTAAAACTCAGCTTCTCCTGCACCATGTCTACATGAATGCTGCCATGTTCCTGCCTTGATGATAATGGACTGAACATCTGAACCTGTAAGCCAGCCCCAACTAAATGTTATCCTTATAAGTGTTGCCTTGGTCATCGTGTCTGTTCACAGCAGTAAAACCCTGACTAACAAGAGATATATGTCTCAGTGCCTGTTAAGTG
>JADRCC010176798.1:6171-16962 GCA_019843855.1 Hylomyscus alleni | reverse complement strand
CCCCCCTGAGTTTTTCATCCTCTGTCCCTGGGGATTTATTGCCAGAGTGGCAACGGTTACCATGTGGCAGATGAGACTACAGAATAAGTCTCAGCAGATGAATTCTCCCAGGAACCATCTAGTACATTAGCTCCTGCCTTTTTCAAAAGGCGTCAAACTCTCATATATTGGCATGGTGAAGAAGGCCACTACAATTCAGACCTGCTCTGAGGTAAATTATATTCGATGCTTTTTCTTGAGTTAGCCATCTTATGATTTTTTTTCTCCTGGAAAGATTTCGGTATGAGGTTCTTCATTGTGAACAGGTCAAAGAAAAAGAAAGTTAGTGTTGTGACTGTCTATGAAATTGAATCTACTATAGTCTCCTTTAATCTTATACATAGTTGGATCAAATCATCCATATCACCCTCAAATGTTCCAGTATGCATTTCCAACAATAACCAGGGCAGTCTAAGACTTCTTTTATTAGATTCATCCAGATCCTTAATCTTCCTTGAATATATCTGTATTATTAACTACCCAGACTGTGTTTTACTAAGACTATCATATGTTCATTATCTAGACCATACTTTCTAATTCTGTACAACAGACATCAACAAACTATCTGGGTCTGTGACTGAAAATCAAATTATGTAGTCATTAAGCACAGGACCCAACCAAAACTGGGACAAATTCACATAAATTCATTGTTCCTCAGTGTGTAGAAATATGGAAAGTCCAGGAGTGTTCTAGGTACAAAAGAGTAAAAGAGTTGTAGGTATATCTACTATACTATATTCTCCACCTATAGGCAGTGACATGGTTTGACAACTATGAACTTTTACTACAGACTTCCATGTCACCAGTCATGATATATCACTTAATTAGAATTGCTCAATCATGGTCTAATGCACTGAATTCCCCAGGATATAACTGGATATGATTCTTTCAGCTAGAGCTGGAGTCTTGCTGGTGTCTGTAGGAGTTTCAAGGCTTGTAGCCAAGTATTTCAAATCAATAATTCTCTATAATTTTAACTGACTACTCCAAACTTTGTTTTTTCCCTTATTGTGGATTCAGGTAAATTGTGTATATAAGAAAGATAAAGGTGAAGGGGAATAAAGGAGAGGAATGTTATATGTAGACATAAAGTCTATTTAAAATTGGTAACTGAGAATATAATCACTGGAAAAATATGAGTTTTTCTTTTACTTTTAAAACTTAAAATTGTTCCTATTTTGAGGGTTCAATAAGACCACAGTTCTCTCAGGCTTTTGAGATGGATGCTTCAGACATACTTCAAAAAAATGGGCCTGAGCCCATTGCATGACACTTCTCAATGTACATTCAATACCAGAGTTCACCTTTTCTATTTACACTCTTTGTGATATAACACATTCTGATTTATAATCTTTAAAACAAAACAAAACAAAAAATAAATAGTATTACAGTTCTAGAATCTGCACACATGCACTCTCATTTGCACACTTGTATGCCATTCCTCTTTATGTTCATGACCTATGGAAGTGTAACTTCAAGACTCAATCCCTTTTCAGACTATGAATTTCACTGGGAAAGACAAGGGGAGACAGAATGTACAGGAAAGAATTGAAAGCAACAGTTGCAGAAAGGAACTGTGAACACTCCAGCCAACAGACATACATGGGATGGTGTCTTGTATGAAATTGCTATTCATGTTGGTGCTCATTTCTTGGTAATCCAAAATTTTGGCAAAATGGTTTTATTGACCATTTTAGATTTATCTAAATCTTTGATAATTTTTCTGGCACTTATGAATGTCTAGCCAAGACCTCTCAAGAGAATGAAATGAGAATTTTGCTTACTAGAAATGGAGAAATTTATTTCATTTCTGGCAAACTTCACTCATATGTATGGCTTCAACAGGAGTGTCTGAGTCATGGATTCTGGTAAAAAAATTTTAAGTCTTGTTTACAGGTTTTCTTTGTTTTCTCTATGAGTACACATGAAAGCAGTCCATACTTTAAAGTCCCAGGAAAAACCAAACACAATATGATAAATTTGTGGGAGGAAGGATGAAGTTGATACATATGATCACATTTCATTATATGCCAGTATGAAATTCTCAAGAAAAATGAAAAAATAAAAGCCATAAGTGAAGATTAGGTTGAAACAAGAAAAACTACAGCAAAAAAAATGTGCTTTTAGTTTAATTTCAACATTCACTGAGAGAGGGCTTACATGAAATGAAGATAGTCATGACCTCTGGTAGCTGAAATTTAAAACTTGTGGTCCTATGTGTCTTTCATTCTGCCTTAGATATAGACCACTTAGCCCTGTAAAGTAGTTGACTAATACCCAAGTACTGAATTTTAGAATATTCTGCTACCAAAAAGCAACGCAAGCAGAGATAAGATGCCCTTGCTCTTGTTATAGTACATTTTTAGAACTAAGCAGCTGATTTTATTTTCTGATGAAATAAATCTGTAAGTTTTAATTGTACTGTGAGAGAGTAAAAAAAAATACCATTTGCAAATGAATCCAATTACAACTCATTTGTAATTAAGATTTGGTCTTTAATATTGATGGATTTGTATTGTTTTCTTGTTGCTCTCTATGGAGAATTCAATATGAGCAATATATTGAACAAAGAGTACACAAATGACCATTGTTTCTTTACACTATAAATATTGGATGGGATTCATATTCTAACTACAAAAAGAGTCATTTGTTGAGTAGTTTAAATAAAAACATGAATATGCATAAATAAAGAGTACCAGAGCTTCTTCGGCCTAATGGAATTCCATAGAAAAGACATTACACAGCATTTCCATAGAGATTGCAAGTGAGAAATAGTTACTTATTTTCTCCAGTTTCCAAGCATTTTCTGGACAAAGCACATGGAGAGACAATATTTCCTATGTGGTTTCTTGAAAGATTTACTCTTAATAGCTGTTTGGCTTAAGATCTAAATAGTTTATAGTCACTCAACTTTATTATTAACAAATAAAATTTCTTTGTCCAATCCATCCTACATTATTTTATTCCAAGTTAATTAATTCACAAAAGTGGGAGAATGTAACTTTTATTTTAGAATTTCCACTTAGTGTTTGTAAGAGGGAGAAAATAAAATATCACAAAAAGAAAACACAGCAAGCAACACAAGGAGGTAAAGAAATTATAGTCCAGAAACATAGGTCATTAAATATGTTCTGTACCCAAAACACACTTTAAAACAGGGGTTCTCAACCTTCCTAATGTTGTGACCCTTCAATACAGTTCTTCATATTGTGGTGAGCCCCAACCATGAAACTATTTTCAATGATACTTCACAACTGTAATTTTGCTACTGTTATGGAATTGCAATATAAATATCTGTGTCTTCCAATGATTTTAATCAACCACTGTGAAAGGGTCATTCGACTCCCCACAGGGGGTCACAACGCAGACTTAGAACCACTGCTTTAAAGGGATGGAGGGGACAACTACATTACATTTCAAGTAACAAAAGAAAGCTGCTATAGATTCTTAATAGTTTAAAAAGCAAATAATTGGAAGAGGTATAGACAAAAATAAAAGAGAAATAACTGAAGGGAATATATATCAAAATTAACAATTATTTTTCTAGCTTGAGAATTATAATTTTCTTCTTTGTAATTTTGAAATTTCCAAATCTGTATAATGAGTTGGCATTATTTTTTAAACTGGGCATGTGAAGTTTTCTTCTGAGAACACAGTGTGTTTCTCCTGTATAAAGCACCATCCTAAGGGGCAAAACATGACTGTTGGGTACTCATTTATTATAAACTGTTTCTCTGAAAATCGAGACGTCAAAGATAGGGGATCAGGAATGGAGGTTGTTGTAGTTGCTTCAGCAAAGCTGTAGCTATCAGTACTGTTAGCCAAGGCACATTCCTTAACAATTGCTTCACTGTACTTAAAAGTTCTCAGGCAATCCCTAGTGCCATGATTCAACTGATAGACATGGTCTTCCAATGTTCCCATACTTTATTCCCAGCAAAGTCAACCAGTTAGGCTTTCAAATCAAATCTATCACCCATGGGAACAATCTTCCCATAATATTTTGGCATTTTAAGACATACTCAAAGGAGTAGATTTTGTAAACCACATTTTTCTTGAACTTCCAACAATAAGCCTTATTGAGTACATTGCTCAAAATAAGATGACAGCTCTTCACACCTCATAAAACGTTTTACTCTGTTGACAAATGTTGGTGCAGTGATACTTTTGTGATTGTTTCTTAGACCAAGACTGAGAACTGAGTTCTCACCAAAGTGGTGCAGAAGACATTAGATTAGCTCGTAAAATGCTTTAGCCTTTTAAATGCAAGAGAAAAAAATATTCCTGAAGATTGTATAGAGAAACTAATTTTTGATATCGAAAAACTTGAAAGCAGTATCATCCACAGAAACTGAGCTAGAAACTGAGCTGAAGGTGGTATTTACATCATGGGAAGAAAATATTTCCTGTAAAGACTCATTACTTGATCACAATTTCAAAGAACATCTAGTATTTAGGATTTTATTAATGAAAGAGCAACTATAGGGACAAAGAGTAGAACAGAGACTGAAGGAAAGGCCATCCAGAGACTGCCCCACCTGGGGATCCATCCCACATGCAGACACCACAAACCCAGACACTATTGCTGATGCCAAGAAGTGCTTGCTGACAGGAGCCTCATACGCCTGATACAGCTGTCTCCTGAGAGGCTCTGCCAGATTCTGACCAATACAGATGCCAATGCTCGCAGCCAACCATCGGAGTGAACACAGGGACCCCAGTGAAGGAGTTAGGGGAAGGACTGAAGGAGCTGAAGGGGCCTTATCTGGCCTCAGTGGGAGGGGAGGCCCTTGGTCCTGTGAAGGTTTGATGCCCCAGTATAGAGGAACACTAGGGCAGTGAGGGAGGAGTGGGTGCATGGTTAGGTGGGGGAGCTCCCTCATAGAAGCAAGGTAAGGGAGTGGCATGGGGTTTGCAGAGGGGAAACCAGGAAAGGAGATAACATTTGAAATGTAAACAAATAAAATATCCAATTAAAAAAATTAAATATTCGCATTATTATCTAGCCATTTTGGCACTACTTGAGTATCCTACCCATGATATTGTGTCTCACAGAATGGCCTCACAAACATAAAGAGCTATTTTGTTTGGTAAGCATTTACCTATTGCTTTTTGTACCCTTTTAAATGATTGTAGTTCAGTGACACTGAACTACTACACAAGATGGCTAATATTTATTTAAAACAAATAAAGCACTGCTTGCTTTTAGTGCTATTTATCTGAAATCCAAAAACCAACATTTTCAGTGAAACTAAAATTAATTGTCTCCTATTAATTTATTCATTGTTAACTCATTTTGGGAACCTTTACAAGTATAATAGTATTAGACAGAACAGAGGGTTATAAATGAAAGTATGCATTTCCTTTCTTTTAAGGAACTTCAATATTTACACATTAAATCTGTTATTAATGTTATTAGTATTAGTTAAATTAGTTCTTTTAACTATAATGTCCCCCCTTAATTGTTCCTTTCTTCCACATGTCCTGAGAAAGCGTACCTCTGCCTCTACACCAGCAAGGTACCTTATGTATCATATAAAAAGAAACATATAGGAGACAGACAGGACTTTCCTAGCTTCATGTGTCATTGTGGAATCCCCACTTGTTCCTTATAAAACACAAAGGAGAACTTCCTGACTCTTCTTAAGGTGAGAAAAACCACTTATCTCTGTTGAATATTTAATATAAGCCCAACATTCTCCTGGGAACTTAGTGTGCACTGGACAAGGGAATACCATGAGTTCTACCAAAGAACATGCTGATTAAAGAACTGGTCCTTATTGGCTATTACGATAGGATATTTTCATCTACAAGTTGCCAACCAACCAAGCTGTCATCTAAAGGTGTTTGAATCAGAACACCACTGTCCCAAGATTAAGGAATGAAATCTTTGAATGCTCTCTGAGACTATAATGGAGAAACACCTTATGGCTAGGAGCTAAATCTTTAGAAATAATTGAAAATAGGTTATCATTGTGATAAAACTAACCTGTGCATATGTATTAAAACATAAGAGCACCTCCCCATGCCCGCACACATATTTGAATGATTGGTCCCTAATTGATGAGACTGTTTGGTAAGGATTTGGAGATGTGACCTTGTTGGAAGAAGTGTGCCTCTAGGGAGGGATTTGAGGTTTCAAAAGTCCAGGCCATTTTCTCTCTCTCTCTCTCTCTCTCTCTCTCTCTCTCTCTCTCTCTCTCTCCTACCTTCTACTTCCAGATAAGTATATGAGATTCCTGTCCCTTTTCTTGGTCTCTTTTCTTTCATTTTTTGTTTGTTTGTTTGCTCTTCTTCTATTCCTATGTGTTAGTTGTTTTTGTTGTATCTTTTTTTGTTTGTTTTGTTTTGTTTTTTGTTTTTTTCGAGACAGGGTTTCTCTGTGTAGCCTTGGCTGTCCTGGAACTCACTTTGTAGACCAGGCCAGCCTCGAACTCAACTCAGAAATCCGCCTGCCTCTGCCTCCCAGGTGCTGGGATTAAAGGCATGTGCCACCACCGCCCGGTCGTTTTTGTTGTATCTTAATTTATATTTATCATATTATATTATTTATAATCTCTTTAAATCCTGTTTGGTTTCTAATGAGAGACAGAAAGGGTGTTGATCCAGGTGTGAGGGGAGGTATGGAGGAACTGACAGGGGTAAAAAGAGGAAAAACTATAACCAGGATATATTATGTTAGAAAAAAATCTATTTTCAACAAAAGGAAAAACCAATCAATCAATCAATCAATCAATCAATAAAACACTTAAGCTTAGCTATTTCTACAGCATCGTGACTAGCTGCCTGCCTGGCTGCCTGCCTGCTATGCTCCCTGACAGGATGGTCATGGACTCAACCTTTGAAACTGTTAAGACCAATAAAGTTTATTTTATAAGTTGCGTTGGTTATGGTGTTTTACTAAGGTGGTATGCATATCCCCAGTGATTTTAGAACTAAACGTTCCTGATGCTCACGGCTTCTTTGGATCAGTATAAAGTGGTAATTACTATCCTTAGCTCTTAGACCAATGTGACATGTGAACCATGCTGAACAACTGTTTGCAAAGTATACACATAAGAAAATACCCTTCTGGACCCTGTAGAACATTCTCAGGAGACAATACCCTATATTGACTCTAGACAGGGAGTGTGATTTCTCTTTGTCAATAGGCCCAACATTACCACACCAGTTAATTTAAGTTGCTTTTCTTTCATTTAAATTTCCTGAAGTTAACATTCTAGGGGCAGATTCTGACATCAAATTCAGTTTTTGAAAAAGTTAAATACCTTGAAAATTAAATGACATTGTACCTATAGTACAGATGAGACAAAAACCTACAAAATTAACATGCCAATAAATTAGCATTTAAAAATAAATAAATAAAGCCTGGAGTATTCCAATCCTTTTTTTGGCAAATAATGTGAGTTAAAGCCATTGTTCGCAGCTGTGAATAGATAAATCGTTTTTTAATTCATTTGCTTAGTAAAATCATAATACTCTGGGATGTTTGAATTGTGTTCACTATAAAACAAAGAGCCAGTTCCCCAAGCCATTACATTTAGAGACTGTTATTTGATCTATTAAGCTCTATAGCTTTCATCCCTTCTACATTGATCTGTGTCGAACAGCGTGAAGCTTTTGTCTTCCAAAGCAGATTGCAGTTCGCATTGTTTCCATTAGATGGCGCAGAAGATATTTTTTAAGCACCCAACAAACAGGAACCTGTGAGAGCTCTGTACTTGATCAACTACCATGTAAACATCGGCAATTCGAGCAACTTTGTAGAAGGAATCTGATTCAAAGTGTTTCCAGGGAGGAGTTATTTTATGACTTGTGAACCGTCGTTCTTAAATGCACCAATAAGGTGATGCCACTTCGCTGGCAATTGAAGTCAGTTGTTTCTTGGTTTCTAGCTTGATGTCTTTTCAAACCTGGAGAAAATAAACAGTTACACCAAGTGTTGCAAAACATGTGGGAGGGGCACGTTTACAATGAGGAACCGGGCTCGAAGCTAAAGCCCAAACTATATTAATCACACAGTTCTAAAATCTTCCCAGCTGTGAGTAATCACCAGCCCTTGTTTGCAGTCCATACGTAGCTATTTTTGGTATTGCTCTCCTAGTCTTCCCACTCACACCGACACTTTTTTCTTTTACTAATTGAGGGTAATATGTTTTTTAATACTTTGAAGAAATGTAAAGCTTGTCATATCTAACTGGCATTGTTCCAAAGTGCCCACCCTTCTGATTACTGCATGTATGCATGCTCGCTTGATTTTTTTTTAGGACTCCCTTTGAGAACTGAATGGCGTTGGGAATGTTTTGCTGTTGTTACCCTCAAGTATCTAATTTCCGTTTTCTTCTTCTATAGTAACCTAAACATTGATGACTTCAGTCCAAGCCCCACTTGGAAAACTGTACTTTGAGGTCAGCATAAAGCCACGCGACAGTGCTCACAAGCGGAATGCTTCAAGTGTCTCCCCAGCAAATGATTCGGTAAGGAAAATGAAAGGAAAGGCGCCATCCCATTACAACAGGATTGAGATGTTTCTAAAGTGAGTCCAGGACTCAAGGTAAAACACCTTGAAAACAGTTCAGCAAACAATGAGTCATTCCAGAGGATGTCGTGGATACGAAACAATTAGAATCAAGATTGCAAGGTAAGCTTAGGTGGCTTGCTTAAGAATTGGAAAAGCATGAGAAGTAAACTCCATGAGGGTTTTATTAAATGTCAACCTGTGTCTATGAGAAGTCTTTCACAGTAATCCCCATGGCAGATTTCATTTAGCGCAGTTCACATGGCTTATCAATTTGAAGGAGTCAACTGTAACACAAAAAGAAACAAAACTAGTATAAAGAAGGCAGTGGTAAAATATGAAGTTGACTATGCTGTGATGGTTTTGTCCAGGACTGACACTGAGTTTGGCTTGGAGCAGTTGTGTCATCATGTGTGAACTCATATGTAAACCATGGTGGAAAAGTGGGGACTGTGCAAGAAGAACAAAGTTAATTCTTCTACATAGGAGCCAAGCAACTAATCTGGGAGTCGATGACAATGGTGTGTTTGCCTTTTATTATTAAGGTGTTTAATGAATACTTGTGTCATCTGAATTATAAATTGATGTTCTAAAAGAAAAAGAATGATTCTATGAGTTTAGGATCGCTGGATATCATATTTTAAAACACGACAATGTATACCACACAGAAAAGAAAAAAGATAGCATTTACTCCAAAAGAATTCTGTTTTCAGAATGTTTCCAGTCTTTAATTGTCTGCAGTGAGAGTTGAGCATGTTGGGGACTTGTTGGCTTAAAGGCCTGCAGGGCAAGAGTTTGGTAATGTTGTGCTGAATGCTATGGATTTATACAAGGATTTCCAATCTAGAAACAAAAACAGGTTCTGAGGCAAAGTCTACTTCCTCTAGAAGACTTCAGTTCTACCTGAAGTAATCCCTGTGATAGCAAACAACAGTTGCAATGAGTAACTAACCCATTGACCTGGTCTTCTTTTGTCCCTGACAAGTAACTTCAGTTGGAAAAGGTCCCACAGTTCCATTCAAGAGTATAGACTATAGTAAGGTGAAGAGTATTAGGAAACTAGGTTGCTTTTAATTTCTAAAATAAGCATTTCCCCCTATTTTTGTATTTCTTTCTGTGAGTCAATAATAGTGTATACACATTATCAGGTCTATCAAAAACAAGCTAGAGTTGTCCTTAAACTTCATGGCAGAGTGGTCTTATTTGTGATACCTTACTTGTAGAAGTTTGTACATTACTGTTTCTACCAACTATTGAAAAGTAAGGAATGTTTGTGCTAAAGGACTTTTAGCCTATCATAAAAAGTAAAAGAATCCTCAGGTAGAAAATCCTAACATGCACAATTGTACTATCAATAAGAATTATTAGCATAATGTTAGGCCACATCTTGCTTTTTATAGTTTATAATTTCAAAGAAATGAATTAGAGCCATGATCAGAGTGTACTTGAATAGACTGGGTGCAATGTATATTTGTAAATATATGCACTCTCATAAAATCAGTGAAAAAGATTTTGTTTTGACTATATATCATTTAGTTAAAAAAAACTTGCTTTGACATATACATGTGCCCACATGCACTTTAATATAGTACCTACTATTGGTTCACAGTCTGTAGATAGCACGTAAGCATGGCATAGATGGATTCTGTTCAGAGAAGGAATAACATTTCCTTTTAGAGTCAAATCTTCCAACATTCATGGATTGTTAACACACCAGCTTTTTGCAGTTGTTACTGTTTCCTTGACACAAACATCCTCCTTGATCTTGTAGCTGATATTGAAAAACATAACCTTGAAGGAACTTTGAATTTGTCTGGATCTGTTTATCTTTGAAGTTTGCCATTTTGCCAAGGACCTGTAGAAACTGGAAAGAGAAAGTCCCCTCTAGGCTCCGATGTTCAAATGCTTGGTCTCCAGTTGGTGACAATGTTTGAGGAGTCTTAAACTTTGAGGAGGTATGGTCTTTTGGAAGAAGTATGTCACGGAGATAATATCAGTTTGAAATGTAAAGACTCACACTGTTTGAGTTCACTCTCTTTGTTTCCTGCTCGTGTTTGAGAGCTGAGCTCTCAGCTGTCTATGGTAGACTTTAAATTCTAGAATGGTCAGTTCAAATCAATCACCTCTTCCTCTTATAAGTTACCTTCATCATGATGTTTTCTTACAGCAATACAAACCAAAACTAATACAGAAAGGGTGGGAGAGGCTCAAGGGGGGTAACAGAAAGGGTGGGA
>JADRCC010176751.1:1141-14668 GCA_019843855.1 Hylomyscus alleni | reverse complement strand
TTTCCATGAAATCCCTTCCCTCAGAGCCCAGGGAACAGGACAAAAGAGGAGGCAGAAGAATTGGAGGACATAGAGGGGACAGGGAGCCCCAGGAGAAATCCCTCTAAGACAATTGGGCAAAGCTCATATGAACTCAGAGTCTAAAGAAGCTAACACAGGGCCTGCATGTGTCTGCACTGGGTCCTCCGCATGCATACTAGAGCTTTCGACTTAGGACATGTATGGGTTTCCTGAATTTGTAAATGAGTGAGTCTCTCTGATTCTTGTGCTTTCTCTTGGGGCTCTTTTATTCTTCTGTGACTTGTCAAAATTTGATTATGATTTTTTTTTTGTTTTATCATATTGTATTTAATTCGGTTATGTTTTGTTGTTGACTCTTAGAAACCTGTTCTTTTCTAATAAGAGACAGCAAGGGAGTAGATCTAGATGGGACAGGAAGTGGACAGGAAATGGGAGAAGTACAGGGAGGGGAGACTATACTTAGATTATATTTTATGAGAAAAGAATCTGAAAACCAAAACAATACTCTGTCTCAAAACAAAACAAAATAAAAATATCCTTAATACCATAATTCTTTTATATTCTTTCTTATTATATTCAGTAATGGTGTCTAGGGTAGGATTTTTATTACTGTGATGAAACATCGTGACCAAAAACAAGCTGGGGATGAAAGGGTTTAGTAGGCTTCTACTTCTACAGCATAGTTCATCCCTGAATGGAATCAGAATAGAAACCCAACAGGTAGGAGCTGATGCTGAGGCCATAGAGGTGGGCTGCTTATTGGCTTGCTTCTCTTGGCTTACTCAGACAGCTTTCTTCTAAAACCTAGAAGGAGCACCAGCTGAAGGGTGGCCCTCCCCACAACAGGCTGAGTCCTTCCAGATCAGTCACTAATTAAGAAAATGCTCTATGTTGTGGTTTTCCAACTATGGTTTACAACCGCTTTGTCAAACCTCAATCTCCAAACATATTTACATTAGGATTCATAAGTATAGCAAAATGAGATTTATGAAGTAGCAACAAAAATCATTTTATGGTTGGGGTCATCACAACATGAGGGTCTGTATTAAAGGATGACATTAATAGGATCTTTGGGAAACACTGCCTTACAGGCTATCCTACTGCACAATAGTATTGAGGCATTTTCTCATTTGAGCTTCCCTTCTCTCATCTGACTCTGACTGGCATTAATTTGACCTAAATTACGCAGCGCAATGGTTCCAAAATTGTCTTTATTTCTTGAATCTGCTTTCTTATAACTTAACTGCTATCTAACATTTTCCTGACTTATTGACATTTTATCCATCCGTCCTGTATTTATCTTCTGCTTTCCATCTCTTATGAAAATTGCTTTCCACTTGCCGAGTTCCTCGGGAACGAAGTGCGTTTCCTGGGTATTATTAGATATTTTGCTGTGACTTGCCCCCATGCAGATGGTACCCATCTGAAGGAGTGCCATTCTAGCTGAAGAGATCCCATGATGCTCTATAAAATGATCCTCTCTTGGTGAAAAGTTAGCTTGCTGCTGCCTTCCCTGCTGCATTATTAAACACGGAGGAGCGATTCCCTCAGTCCCAACCATCTGCTCTTCCCCTACTAAAAAGTGAAAACATCCCCTTGTGTTTACAAATGTTGCTGCGAAAGCTTCACAAATTATAAAGATGGTTGTGAGATTTCCATATATACCACAAGATCAAAACAAAAATCCTAGTCACATAAATCTGTAAAAAAAATAAACCAAGTTTTTATCACACGATCAACCCAACTGTGCTTTAATGTACAGCAACTCTATTTAAACTGAAGCCTCAGAATGTAAATTATTTCAGCATCTCAAGTATAATATTTGCATTTTAAATATACCTTACTTGTCCAGACTTCCAAAAGTACATACTCTTAAGAAAACGGATAATCTTCAACTCTCCTTAATTTTCACAGATATGTAAAGTACACAAATTTTAGCATCAGAAAGGGTTCAGTTTCATTGGGATTAAACGTCAGAACAACATATTGGACTTATCACAGGAGTGCACACTCAAAACTAGAAAACATAACCAAATAGCTCACTTGTACAATTCCTTGGAAACTAAGTGTATTTCCTGGGATATTAGATGTTTTGCTGTGCTTTGTCCCCATGTGTAGAAGGCACATATCTGAAGGAGCTCCATTCCAGATTGTTGGCTTTCAATGAAAAGCAATATTTTGCAGTGATATTTTGCTCAGTACGAACAAAATTGTGATATTACCTCACATGGGGCTACTGTGTTTCCATTATAAATACCTCTATTTTAAAGCTACAAAATACCAAGGACCACAAGCAATAAGATAAAAACAAAAAAAAATGATTAATTTCCAAGTGTTTTATTTTGATCTTTATTTTGTAAGATGCCACATACTGCATAAAATTTCTCCCTAGGTTTCTCTACATTATGAGGATGCTTCAATTTTTCAATTTCATTACTGTTGAAAATAATTATTTTAGCTTTCCAGGACTCTGTGTTTGTTAGCAGGCCACTTTTTTTTCCCCTGTTTCATATGGTACATTTCTTTTGTGTTGCACAAATAATTTCTTATCACCTGAATTCCAGACCCTTGTCACCTGTTAGTTCTCAATGCCTTTTCTTAAAGTCTTGTTCCTACAAAGCCTTGTTCATTCTCTAACAGTTCTAAAAGCATACATTCTAACACAAAATGCAACTTGTATAAAATACTCTTTTGTTGTCGGAACCCTCAGTAGTGAAAGGTGTGTTTTCTTAATAAGAGACTGTTTTTGCTACTTTTATCCAACTTATTCTTCAGGTCTGTGTGTTTATTTTTCTAGTCCATTTACCTGTCTGGGTGATTTTCTTGCTTTCAATCTAGAGTTCTGAATTATTTAGGGAATGGATCTCTGTGGTCTACACTGGAAAGCATTCACCTTCTTAATACCCCCATACCTGTTGCCGCAAAAACCTCCCTTGGTAGTTTAAAAAAAAAGTTGTATTAAACTGTACCATGGTCATTGTGTATATAGCAAAAAATAACTCTATGTAAAAATAACTACCAAAGTAAATTGCGCTGGTCGTTATTCCAGTCATCTCTTCAGCTTGTTTTTACTGGATCTGGTAAAATCTCTAGAATGATGTTCTGAAAGATGATTGGCCAACAGCCAGAAATATGTTTTCTTATTCTATTTCTTCTCAACTAAGCAAAATATGCAGCCTGTGAGTTATTTCTAAGTGTATCCTTCATGAAGGTAGACTTTAAGTCATCTTTTGTTGTCTTACTCATACCTTTGAATATATTCCTAGCTACTAGTTCTCCATCTGGGTCCAAACTAATAACTACTGGGATTTCCCCTTGTATTCTGTAAGTTTAAAAGAATATATACAGTTAGCACAGTTAGTGAGTAGAGCTGTACTTCATCAGGGTAGTCCCATTGCTACATTTTACTCAAACTAAGTTTATTTTTGATAAGTTTGTTTCCACTCAATGATGTTCAATGTCGTTTTAGTCATTTTCAGATTTCAGCCTTCAGTTTGATTTGACTTTGCCACCATAAATCTTATGATTAGACTTGATTTGCTTTCACATACCAGCATTTTAAAATCATTTATAGTTTTATAATAAACTGTTTGCATGTCAATTTATTAATTATTTCTTGTTTTTTTTCCCTAGATATTTTACGTGCATATATCCAGTTGTTATTGTATTTATACACTGTACTTGATCAGTGGTAGAATAATACGTGAGGTTTCAAGGGCACATGTGTCCATGGTATGCTATTTGAGGGCCAGCTGTGGTTCTACATCCTCTCTTTCCTTCCTCTCTGGGTGTCCAGAAGCTGCTGCATATCAGGCTAGAAGAGGAAGCAAAAGTGGAGATGGGTGGAGTTTTTCAGGTCTCTCTGGGAGTGAGAGTGCCAGAATAATGAGATTGAGAGTCTTCTCTGGGGATCTTAGTATTGCCGTTCTTGTAGCTGAACAACTTCGCCTATGATCTTCAATGAAGCAGCTATCTCAGTGTTCAATAAAACTGCTTGTGCAGTACCTTTATGAGGAGAGCTTGTATGTATACACTTTATTCAGGGTAAAACCAGAGCTACATATGGACTTTGAAGAGTGGAAAGGGGTTTAGATGGAAATCAGTGGCTAGAGTTTTAAAGTTCTGTGAATGCCTAAATTGCAGGGTGAGGAAATCCAGGTACTTGTAAAGCAAGTTCTTGGAGCCAGAGTTGGGGAGGGGTGGGTACTAGACATTAGAAGGAGGAAGGAAGGAAACTGAACTTGTAATTTTTTTCGAGGCTATGTGACATCTGCAGGTAGACTCTTGGGGGTTTGGGGTACTCCAGATAGGTCAGAAGAGAAGCCTTGATGGAAAAAGGAGTCCCCCATTTTTCACTGAGGTCAGAGAGCTGTCTGGACAATGGTAGACTTTGACTTTAATTGGCAGGGCCCACCAGTATCTTTGGTACATGAGGCTCAACCGGCATGGCATTTGGAAGTTCTATGCCAGGAATTCAATACCTGTTAAGTATAGATGCCTCTAAATAAGGTCAACACAGAGATAATACTCGCTGGGCAGTGGGGGCACATGTCTTAAGTCCCAGCACTTGGGAGGCAGAGGCAGGTAGATTTCTGAGTTCGAGGCCAGCCTGGTCTACACAGTAAGTTCCAAGTGCACAAAGCATCAGAAAATGGACTGAAGAGATGTCCCCTAGACTCTAGCTTACTGGTTGTTTGTTTTGTTTTTGTTTTACTGGTTGTTTGTTTTGTTTTTGTTTTTGTTTTTCAAGCCAGAGTTTCTCTGTATAGCCCTGGCTGTCCTGGAACTCACTCTGTAGATCAGGCTGGCCTTGAACTCAGAAATCTGCCTGTCCTTGCCTCCAAAGTGCTGGGACTAAAGGTGTGCCCCACCACCGCCTGGCTGTAGCTTACTGTTTTTACTGGAAGAAGAGCTTTATGCTTTCCAACTTGCTGGGTAGTGCTGCACTTTAAAAAATGTTGGGCAGTGCAGCTAAGGATGATGCCGAAGCACTCAGATGAAAACAGACAATTCCGCAGCAGATTGCCTAACATATTGGCACTTCTCAAATCACATCTCAAATCAAATGAAATAAGTTTCAGAAAGTTATTTAGCATGAAGAATACATTATTAAATTCAGCATATAAAATGTTAATGCAGATCCACAGGCTCTTACTGGTGCTTGCCTGCATTCCTCCCTTTTGCAATATTAGAACCATAAACTTAACTGTCAGGGTGGGATGAGCATTCTTTCTCCAGTCAACTAGAAGGCACGCCTTTTAGACATCATTTCTGCATCCTTAACCATATTCCGGTCACCTCCCAGCTCTACTAGATAAATACTGGACTTTTAGAATATTTTTCTTCTATTAATCATCAACAAGGATCAGATTTTTAACCAGTGTTTCTATTTTGGTTGCTTAGATTTAAATTTTCTTTCAAAATAATCCTGTGACAGTTGTTACTGGTGACGGATTCGTCATTTTCTGTGATGCAGTTCTTGAGCAGTGTCCGTGTTTACGAATTTCCCATTCTTAAAAATTTTTTGAGCTTTGGTTCACTCCCATATTTGTACTCCAACACTATTTCTTCTCAGCATGGTGGATAATTCTCAGCAGAAACTATTTCTCAGCAGAAATACTTGATGAACATAAAATAATCCCACAGAGTGAAGAAAACCACTTGGTAATAGGTTGGTGAAGAGATAAGAAAATCTCTACATTCCTGAGATCAAGAGCTTGCTTATATAGTATGATCATCAAGAACACTAATGCATGGACACACACACGCACACACACACAGTCATCCACAAGATAATGTGCCATTTAAGTTCTGTCCCTGAGTCACACCGTGTAGGGAAAGAATAAGATTTTAGTAACTGGATCAGAATATAATTTTTATATTTATACTAATTTTGCCATAATACATTAATTTTTCCTGAATACACATTCATTTTTTTTTAAACAATGGAATGATATCAGCCATGCTATCGATATTTTTGCTTTGGAATTTTATTTATTTAGTCATTTATTTATTTACTCTTCATTCATTTATCCATTTATTGTTTGTGTGTAGTGTGTGTTAATGTACATATTCTCATGTGTGCACAAGTATGTGTTCAAGTGCATATGCAACCACATGAACATAGATGTGAAGTAATCCAACACTGATCATGTGTCTTCCTTGATAACACCTTCACCTATATATTGAGTTAAACTTAAACTTTTTCACTTAAACTCAAAGTTCTCTTTCTTGGCTAGCCTACTTATGTACATTGCTTCAAAGATCTACTTACTTTTCTTCCTCTGCACTGGCATTGCATGTGTGCTGCTTCAGCCACCTACTTACTTATTTATTTTTCTGAGACGTGGTTTCTCTGTGTAGCCTTGGCTGTCCTAGAACTTACTCTGTAGACCAGGCTGGCCTCGAACTCAGAATTCTGCCTGCCTCTGCCTCCCAAGTACTGGGATTAAAGGTGTGTACCATCACTGCCCAGCCAGCCCACCCACTTCTTACCAGCTATGGGTGTTGAGTATCTGACACCAAGTTCTGATGTTGCACATCAACATCTTTTGTCACAGGGTCAACTCATGAGCCCCATATCAAATGTCCTAGCTTCTCACAGAGACATACCTCTGGTACATTCTATTGACCATTTATGTGCCTAAAGACACTATCTGGAAAGTCTCTTCACTCCTAAAATTATCTCAATAAAACAGATGCCATTCTGTCTTTGTGGCTACTATAAAACTAGAAGCAAGTTTTGGGAAATAAAAATTGAATGTTCATTCATATGACACACTCTTCTGTCACTCTTAATTGTTTGTACTATTTTCCATATAGTAAGCATTCACATGGCAAGTACAATGCGTTTCCTGAGTCTATTCTCAGGAGTGTCCTTCAGTTGCGTTAAGGACACTCCTAAGTTAAGTACTGACCTATGAAAAAGGAAGAAGTTCAGAAAATATAGGGTTGGGTTCAGGGCAATTGTTACAATCTCTTTAATAATGTATTTTATAATCAGTCAAATTGGTTATCCATAAATGATACTTATATTTTAAAACAATCTTCTATTTGAATTTTAATATTTACTGACTGAAATTATGGCTCCAAATTTCCTTTTTGTCCTTTAGATTTAACATATGCAGGTTTCAATTATTCTTACCTGTATGTTATGTTTATTTTTATGAAGATGACATATCTAAAAATGATTATCTGTCCTGTCACAAGGCGAATATGTGTGTGCATGTGTATAAATCTATTTAGTCTTTGAATCTTTTTTTTCTCATGATCTCATGAATATAAGTGGGTATTACATAAAATATTACATTGGTAATTATCATTTTATTTTACTTCAATACATTCACATTTCCATTAAGGGAAATGAAGGGGAAAATAATTCCCAGAGAAAATTCTTGTGCTGTGGGTTATCTGGTTGATTTTGTTTGTTTTCTGTTTTCCACTTTTCAGGCTAGGCTTTTGCAATGAATTGCTGAAAATTTGTTTTACCCAGGATAAATGGAGAGTAATTCACCCCGAGAAGACTGTGAAACTGTTTTGTCTCAGCAGGCTCCATTGTGGAAGCACAGTGAGAGGCAGGGAGATGTGAGGCAGGCCACTCTGTAGCAGACTGTTGCTGTACATTTTAAATGTTCATGAATTACTAAGAGTAGCTGATAGGTGAAAAAGCTGGACATATGTGAACAGCATGAACATCAACCAACTTTAATTAGCAGTGACTTCCCAATAAAGAAAATCATATATTGAGCTGGAGAATGAGATCCATAAAAAAAAAAAAAAAAGTGTAGCGGGTTTTAACATCATTTTAGATATGATTCATTAAGCAGTATCATATCTACCAAACAAGTGATAACATTTGTGTTTCCATGGGTGAAGTCTAACCAAGTTCTCATACGTGCATTATCTCGTTTGATCTTAACAACAGCACTGTGGGAGAAATGAGGCATTTATTTTCTCCCATATTATAAGATCATAAGTCTCAGCTGGGCTAAGCGACTTATCCAACATGGTAATTAAGAGTGGAGAATTAAACTCATGCTTAGAACTCCAAATCTTTCCAAGATTTCACTTCTAATGTCATTTTAGAAATAATTTTATTCCAATTCAAGATATCCTACACCCCTGATTTTGATAACCTTATAAAAACAATTGTGTTCGATTTGTAAGTCTTTTCTCAAGTTCATTCTCTTATAAAGATTAAATGAGATTGATTAGGAGATTTAGAGTCCCCACAAGGACATAGCTCAGAAGCATCTCAAACTTTGAATGTCAGAAATAATGACGTAAAATTACAGATTCTTGCTCTAATTTTAGGGACTTTCCAGGCTGAAGATTTCAGAGAGTAAGGCAGAGTCAATGTCTTCCAGACTCTTTACAACGTTCAAAGTAGATGAGGGAAAATGGCTCCTTGTGTTAAGTACTTACCATTCAGGAAGAAGATTCTGAATTCGAGTTCATAAAGCCATGTAAAGGCGAGAACAGTAGCATGAGTCTGTAGTCACAGAACATCAGAAACTGTCTGGGATCCTACCACCAGAAAGCATGATGCATACACCTGCATGCAGCAGGAAGACCTGCATCAACTAAGCAGAAGGAAAAGATCAGGTTCTCCTCTGATCTCCAAATGCATGCCAAAGGACACCAGTGGACACAAACACGCATTCACTCCACCACAGTATGTCGCCATGCACACAATGAAATTAAAAATAAGGCTCTGCTCTCACAAAACACTTCACATTTGAACAATATTTCTTGTCTGATATCATTCATTCTTTCTGTCTTTCGTTTTCTTTTTCAAACTGCACTCATATGAACATATAGTATAAAAAGTAATATTGTCATTTTTCACACAAATGTTATTAAGTACTATCAGCTAGTACAGGCTTCAATACCATGTGTCTTAGTCTGGGTTTCTATTCCTGCACAAACATCATGACCAAGAAGCAAATTGGGGAGGAAAGGGTTTATTTAGCTTACTTCCACATTGCTGTTTATCACAGGACTGGAACCAGGAGCTGATGCAGAGGCCATGGAGAGATGTTCCTTGCTGGCTTGCTCAGCCTGCTCTCTTATAGAAGCCAAGCCCAGGGATGGCACCACCCATAAGGGGCCCTACCCCCTTGATCACTGAGAAAATGCCCCACAGCTGGGTCTCATGGAGGCTCTTCCCCAACTGAAGCTCCCTTCTCTGTGATAACTCCAGCCTGTGTCAAGTTGACACACAAAACCAGCCAGTATACCATGTCTTTAGAAAATTTGGAAAATCCTCTCATTCTCTTCTGATATCAGGTACCCAAAAATTGATAGTGCTAATAAGCCAATGACTTTAAGTTGGTGAGGTCTGAAATTACTTCACATAAGTGAAGATAAATGATTGGCAGAATTTTATTTACCTGCTATTTGTATTTCACTTTAACATGTATAATTTAGTATAAAAAATGTTCTCAAATAGATACAAGTAAGGTAGATAGATTCGTTACCAAAGACTTAAGTGTAGAAAATGTGTCCAGTGTCATACAATCAGTATTGTCTAAACTGTTTTTCTGACACTTTTTTTTTCAATCATGAGGCAACTACCACTCCATGATATAAAGCTAATCTCTACACTGATCAGTTCCCAAGAACCTGGGACTAGAGAGCTGTGGACCTAAGGAAAAGACAATTGTACTGCTCTGATGAAAGGAAGGGGACACAGAATGAGTCCCCATGCCATTCTGCTCTGCCCGTAGCTCGGTGTCCTGTTCAGCCTACATCAGAGATGCTTCCTCCTGCAGTAGATGGGAAACAATATAGAGACCCACACCTAGACAATGTGCATAGAGTGAGAGACCTCAATGAAATACTCACATTCCTCCACTCAGGGCTCAGGGAACTATGCAGCAGAGGAGGGAGAATTATTATAAGAACCAGAGGGGATGGAGAGTACCAAAAAAACCAAAAATCAAAAACCAAAAATCGAAAACCAATAAAACAAACCAAAAAACCTCCCAAAACAAAAAACTGTCTTTCACACAGCACAGGAAGGACTGAAGCATATTTTAACTCACAAAGCTGTGCAAGTCTCCACAAGGCCTGCACAGATTCAACACTGTTAGTATCCTAGCACTGAGCGAGGGAAGTGGGTATGCTTCCTATCCAAAACCAAGCCACTCTTTAAGAATGATGGCTGCTTGCAAGGAAAACTTATCCTTCTCATATGGACTCTCATTGGATATACAAACCCATATTTAAGGGCAAGCCCAATACCCAGCATTATTAGAAGGTCAACACAAAATAATACCAGTAGTATTTTGTAAAATAATTTGTCTCATATTGTTATGTTTGAGCATTTATTTATTTATTTATTTACTTATTTATTTTACCTTACTGGTCTTTTTCTTGTGTATTATGGTTTCTAAGCTTGTGTTTCTATGGAATGTGTGTTTGTGTGTGTGACTCATGCTTTATTTCTTTTTTAATTCAGATTTGTTTCTTTGTATTTGTCTGTTTGTTTTCTAAGAAGAGAGAAAGTAGTAGGGAGATTATCGGAGGAGATGAAGTAGGGGAAATCATGATCAGAATATATTTTATGAAAATCTTAATTAAAAAATTTAAGCACGAGTCCATTAATCCTAATGCAACAAACCAGGCATAGTGGTTTACATGACTTTAGTGGCATACATGACTTTAATCCAAGCACTAATGAGACAGGAGGCAAAAAGCAGGTGGATACCTGTGAGTTCAAGGCCAGACTGGTCTATTTAGCAAGATCCAGACAAAAGAAAGCTCCAAAATAGACCCTGTATTAAAAAACAACACAAAATAAAAAAAAAAAATTCACTAAATATTGTGACTTATAAACATGCTTAGTTTGTTTGTTTATGTGTTTGGGTATGCTTGTGAAATCTAGATGATCATTTGGCTGAATTTGTCCTAAACATAATTAGTCATTAATTAATAGACTTAAAATCATATTTTGTGTAATTTCAATTATGTGCTGGATAAAATTGCCAGTATGGAGCAAGAATGTGTATGTGAGATGTTTAAGATCTTCACATGAGTAGGCTGTTATCTAAATGAATATATAGCTTAAAAATGAGGACAGTCAATCCATTGGAAAATATGTGAAGCTTTCAGCCATCTTTTAATTTTTAATTTTATTTTAAAATCTTTAGGTGTATGATATATTGTGATTATATGCCCTCTTCCTATATTATTAGTCTCTTGTTCAATAACTCTATCCAAAAAGGAAGCAATTTCTTTTAATTTTCATTTAAATACATAAATTTCAGGTGTCTTAATATATGAAAATAGTTAGAAATTTGGTTATCCATTGATATATGATCCTTTGCAAGAACTTTTGTTGTTCCTCTATGTGTCATTGAAAAGTTCATGTATTTTCACATTTAATAATTATTTTCAAAAATAAATACCTTTCTTTATAATCCAAAGATTATAAGACTTAAAAGATTTAAGACTTGAAACTTTAATTTCAGTTAACTATAATGATCTGAAATACAGACCTTTGCACTAGTTTTAGTTTTTCTAAGGCTTTAATCTTTATTGTTTTTATGATAATAATCCTTAAAATATGCAAAAGTATTTTAATGTTCTCCCAATTTTGGTCACTAACTACCCCTTTAGTGGAAAAGACACTGCATACAAATTCTTTAACTTAGAAAACTTAGAAATGTTCAGTTCTGCACAATGGAGTCTATGTAGCCTTTGAAGGCTGCATATTATTATTAAATTTAAATAAATTGACTTAAAAATGTATCAAAGTATCCAACTCTGGTCTAAAAGACCACTTAAATGAGCTGACAAAATCAGTCAAATCATTAAGTCAGTAGAGCATCCGAGATGCAAAGACACATGCACCTCAGACAACGTGAAGGTCCTGCATCGGGTATATTAGCTATGGCAGAGACAGACAGGACTAAGAAACTGCCAGGACTCATACCAAACCAAACGTTCTATTAAGTCAATTCATTCATAATAGAGCACACAAGTTTTTATTCAACACTTTCTTGGCTCTGTTACCAACATATTTTAAGTTATCATCACTACTGCGGCTTTGCAAGTAAAGAAAGGCATGTTCAAGGGAGATAGTAAATTAACCTATCAATAGATTCCAGAAAGGATGCAGAGAGGTAGAAAATCTACAAACCAGGTAGTTTGCTACTAAGTTCCCAGAATTTGTCCAATTTTTCTATGAATAATAGGTGAGGACCCTACTATAAATTCTTTTTTTATTAGATATTTTCTTTATTTACATGTCATATGATCTCCTTTCCCAGTTTCACCTCCAAAAAAACAAACAAATAAACAAACAAAAACAAGAACAAACCCCTGTTGCCTCCCCCCTCCCCATGTCTGCCACCCCATCCTCTCCCACTTATTGGCCCTTACACTGGGGCACAGAACCTTCACAGGGCGAAGGGCCTCTCCTCCCATTGATGTCTGACTTTGCAATCCTCAACTATACACATGCTGCCAGAACAATCAGTCCCACCATGTATACTATGTATACTCCTTGGTTGGTAGTTGAGTCCTTGGGAGATCTGAGGGTACTAGTTAGTTCATATTGTTGTTTGTCCTAAGGGGCTGCAAATCCAATGATCTGAATTGTGGATCCTCAATTTGCATAGAAAATCATGATGGTCCTTGAGATGAACTTGAAATGTAAGTTTGGAAGAATAAGCATTGCATCATGATGGTTCAGTGCCCTTGAAAATAACAGAACTGGGGTTTTATTACCTCATCCATTGCCATGTGAGACCTGTCTACAAACTGGGACAAAATCTCCATCAAAACCATTTTCTTTATGACTGAACTTGGAAAACATTTACAGTGGGAACGTGGATGGTTTTCTATTTTAGCATTAATATGAATTATCTGAGACACACGTAATATTCCTATTGCTGTGAATCACTGTAAATATCCACTGTTAACAAGGAGGCTAATTAATCAGTTACAGTTTGCTTGAACAACTTTTTAAAAGTGTATTTGATTCACTTAATTATATTTTCAGGCCTATTGTGACTTTTCATGCTTTGTTCTATCTTACTGTTTTTTTTTTTCTCCCAGAATACTGAGTAATTGTGTAGGAATAACTTTGGATTAAATAACAAGAATTAAAATTGATAATACCAGACTGTATAGCTAAAGCCGAAAGAGTATGTGAATCTTCAATACTATGCTTTTATTTGCATTTTTTTTTCTCCTAGAAATTTCTTGAGTAATTGTAAACAGGTAGGGGATACTGACATGATAGCCTAGTTAGTTCCCCTTGAGGATGCAAGTTTATCAGTCTTCAGGCCAGCTATCTCAAGCATTTCAACTTTCAATTCAATTGCTAAGTTAAAGACTCTTTAACATAAGGTTGTTTTCCATAGTTTTGCAAAATCCAAGAGGCTGGGGAATCCTGCTCTTAATGATTGGTTATCCTGAAGCTTGCTTTACCCACCAATGAATCTTTATTCTCCTACTTCAAAACTTTGTACTCATCCAGTAACATCTGGGTTTTTT
>JADRCC010176749.1:549-11761 GCA_019843855.1 Hylomyscus alleni | reverse complement strand
TATATATATATATATATATATATATATATATATATATTAAAAAAAATCTCAATAATGACCCTGGAGTAGATTTTTTTAAAAAAGTCCATTAATAAGACATATAAATTGATACTTAATTTTATCTCCTGTAAAGTCTCTAACATTTTTTTCTATTACAACAGGGCTTTTGGTTGGGACACTTGATTCTGTCTTAGACTCTACTGCTAAAGTAGCTCCATTTCGCATCCTACACCAGACACCAGATTCTCAAGTGTACTTGTCAATTGCATGTGGTAAGTATGGTTGTTTAGAAAGCCCTACAAGTTCAAGTAGAATCAAGATACTAAGATAGTCATATTAAAACTAATTGAGCTTCCCATTCCAAATTGAGGAATTAATAATTACTGAAATGAAAAAATACTTTTACTAATATATTTTAACTAATGAATATATTAATCATATTTAAATGTAAAAGGTAGCTTATATAAAACCCAAATCACCTAATATTGATTGTCACTGTACACTAAGCACTGTTGCACGTGCTTTGTATATAGTAAAACTGAATATTAAACTTATTTGTACTTTGCAGTTGTTTTGAGATGTGGAAGCTAGCTAAGTGCAAATATTCTTTGAGAGAATAATAGAACCTCTCTTTTAGAGTGATTACGGGTTTTTGGGTGATTATAACTCCACTGATGTGAGTAACCTGAAGTATGTGGTCCAGCAGGGCAGATTCTGGGTATTTTTTGGATTGGATTTCCTGCTACCTGACTCCTTTTATCAACTCTTTAATTTCTTACCAAACTGCTGGGAAGATTGGATATTCCCCCATGAAGTGTTGGCATTCTTTATTTTTTCTTCTTCTAATAACTAAGGCGAGAAGAACTTGGAGTTTATGGTGAGCCTAAACTTAAAGGTTTTCCCCTAAAAAAGTGGAAGCCTGAATATTTGAAATTTATTTTTGTTCACATACATGCTCTTTCACAAAAGGCATTGTAACCTTAAAATACAAAGCAATGGTTTATAAGTAGTGCTACAAAATAAAGAATGCCCAAATTATCCAGATCTTTCTAGTATATATTAGTAGTATGGAAAAGAGATGAATCTTCCTAATAATATAGATCAGATTTTTTTTAAACTCACAATGACAGTTTGGTATCTTGTCTGTAATTCCATTGTAATAGTAAACAAAACTAAAACCTCATAATTTCTGGTCTTTTAAAAATTTTATTTCTTTACATATGTATGTATGTATGTATTTTACTTTGCACACATTGGTGTTTTGCTTGCATGCATGTCTGAGGATGTCAGATCTCCTGGAACAGGAGTTACAGGCAATTGTGAGCCGCCACATGGATACTGGGAATTGAACCTGGGTCCTTTGGAAGAACAACCTTTGCTCTTGACTGCTGAGCCATCTCTCCAGCCCCTGTTTCTGGCCTTTTAAATATTGGATGACTGATTCCTTTTTTCCAAAGAGTGTATGTTTTTGAAAAACTGCACATGAATTTGTAGATGGTTCATATTTGTGAAAATAGAGTGTACAGTTACATTATTAGGATGTGTGGCCTTAAAAGAAATCCTCTAAATTTCCTTTAGTCCTGCTGCTGAGTGAGTCTTTTTCTCTTGGTCTTTTAGATTAGATTCCATCAGAACTAAATGCAGATAACAGTAAGAGAATTTTGTAATCTCAGCTCTAAAGCTGGGTGACCAAAATTATTTTAAAGAAATGCCCTCTCTACTCTAAAAGAGTAAAAGGTGACTGTTCTTGCAAATGAAGCTGATTGCATAAATTTAGCTCATATTGATAACATGAATAAAAGTCTAACTGGATTATAGAAAATAAACAAGTTTTCAGTATCAATAAAATGTTACTGTGGTCCTCTCTATATATATCATGGGAACATTCTATGCAGTCAAGATTATTCGTTTTAAAGAGATCTGTATAATCTTTATCTCTAGGAAGATTCTTTTTTTCTTTTTTATTGGATATTTTTTAATTTACATTTCAGATGTTATCCCCTTTCTCGGTTTCCCCACCGAAAAGCCCCTATCCTTTTCCCCCTCTCCCTGCTTCTATGAGGGTGCTCCCCAACCCACCTGTCCACCCACTCCCCCTCCCTGCCCTGGCATTCCCCAACACCAGGGCATAGAGCCTTCACAGGACCAGGGGCCTCTCCTCCCATTAATGCCCGACAAGGCCATCCTCTGCTACATATGCAGCTGAAACCGTGGGTCCCTTCATGTGTACTCTTTGGTTGGTGGTTTAGACCCTGGGAGCTCTCGGGGTACTGGTTGGTTCATATTGTTGTTCTTCTTATGGGGTTGCAAACCCGTCAGCTCCTTGGGCTCTTTCTCTAGCTCCTCCATTGGGGACCCTGTGCTCAGTTCAATGATTGGCTTCAAGCATCTGCCCCTGTATTTATCAGGCTCTGGTAGAGCCTCTCAGGAGACAGCTATATCAGGCTCATGTCATCCAGCACTTGCTGGCATCAACAATAGTGTCCAGGTTTGGTGTCTGTATATGGGATGGATCCCCAGGTGGGGCAGTCTCTGGATGGCCTTTCTTTCAGTCTGTGTTCCACACTTTGTCTCCATATCTCCTCCCTTGAGTATTTTTTTATCCCTTCTAAGAAGGAATGGGAGGAGTAGGTCTTGATAATGAAACTTTCTACCAGTGAAATCAAACCTAGATATAATAATATTTAACATGATCTTCAATAAGACAGCTAATACTGATGCAGTAGGTCTTATGGTTTACTAGTGCCACAAGGTTCCTGACTTCTATTGTGAAAATTCTGTAAGTTTGTTAGGTTTTTTTTTTTTAAGATTTTATTTATTTATTATTATATATAAGTACACTATAGCTGTCTTCAGATGCACCAGAAGAGGGCATCAGATCTTGTTATGGGTGGTTGTGAGCCACCATGTGGTTGCTAGGATTTGAA
Source organism: Hylomyscus alleni (assembly GCA_019843855.1). NCBI lineage: Eukaryota > Metazoa > Chordata > Mammalia > Rodentia > Muridae > Hylomyscus > Hylomyscus alleni. Next base: position 8,834 of record JADRCC010176749.1, on the reverse strand, counting down.
CTCATGACCTTTGAAAGAGCAGTAAGTGCTCTTACCCGCTGAGCCATCTCACCAGCCCCAGGTTTTTTTAATGAATGGTCTGATTGTTACCAGAGGTTTCTTATGTTTTGGGACCATAGTTAAAAGTCCTCATTTGTACAGCAATATGAAGGACTGTCACGTGCTTGCTATTTTCAGCCATGAAGAATTTAGACACAATGCTAGTAGTTGTATTTGAGGACCAAGGGGTAAAATGTGTGTGTGTATGTGTGTGTGTGTGTATGTGTGTGTATTTATGTATGTGTGTGTGTGGTGTCTGTTCTGTGTGTTTATGTGTGTTTTTTAAGGTAATGATTACTTTGTAGGTACTAATTATTGTTCAGAATTTTTTATATTTTCTCATGAGCTATAATTACTTTTTCCCATTACATTAAATATTACAGTTTTTCATTTATAATAACTATAGCTCTATTGTTCGTGCTTATATACTCAGATGGAATGGAGAATAAATGTACTATCTTTGTTTTTATATAGCCATCATTTGTGAAAGTGACAAATTTCTTCTTGAACTAAATAAAAGTATCATGAAGTTTATTAAGGAGGTTTTTTTTGAACCTTTCTTTTTCTATATTATAAATCAGGAGCCAACAGAGAAGAAATAACAAAACATTGGGACTGGTTGGAACAAAACATCATGAAGACTTTATCTGTGTTTGATTCAAATGAAGATATTACTAATTTTGTACAAGGCAAAATAAGAGTAAGTGGAATGTACAAGTATATAAAGAAGATGTATATGTTCACAGAGGAGTTTATTCTCCCATAAAGAAATTATACCATTTGCAGAAGATATATAGAATTGAAGATAACTTTGTTAAGCAAAGTAAGCTAGATTCAAAGTCAGGTATCCCATGGTTTTTTTTATATACAGAATTTAAGTTACATACACACGTACACACTCACATAGAGGCACACATATACACGCATATTCAAAGTGGAAGACAAGACTACATGGAGGAAGGAGGGGAACTAATGGGAACAGAAAGAGAAATGGGAATAAAATAAAAGACAACTATTGCCCGTTTCTCTCGTACACAGATTTAAATGTATATTAATATCCAGATTATAGGAGGAGAAATTGTTGCTTGTTTCTCATGCACAAATATAAATACATATTAAAACTTATATTGTATAAGTATACAACATTGAAATTGAGAGTAAGAAGGGGTTTCTAGGGGGACAAGAGAAGGCTACGGATGTGAATTATGAGCAAAGTACAGTGATATACATGTATGGAAATGTCATAATGAAACCCAGTATTTTAACTTTTTTTTTTTTTTAAATAATAAGAATGTATGGAAATCAACTCACCTTCAGTTTCTTCATTGCTTGGACAGTTGGTATGAGTTCTAACAGCCCCAAATAAAATGTGCATGACTCCAAGAAAGGAAGGTTTATGGATGTAGTCTGTGAATGCACTATTAAAATCTTCAGTCCTCTTATATAAAGATTGGAAGTGACATGCAAGGTCATCCGTTTACTGGCACTTTTCAGGACTTTCAGAAGCACATGCGTGAATGCCAGGAGAAGGACTTCAGAAAATTGTACCATGGTTCGGTTTCAGTGCTCTTGTGAATATCCCTGCTGGTATTTTCATTTCACTATCTCTTAAATTAGATTGTAAACAAAGTTCTTGCTCATTCAAATGATGTTTGATGCCTACATTTGTGATATTTTCTTATGAAGAGAAAAATACTAGTACAAAGCGAACAGTGCGCTCATCTCTATCCTAAGAGAAGTATGCATATGCATATTAGGAGCCATTTGATCAACGACACCTAAAGCTAAATATGAAAAAGATTTTTGTTGGTAGGTGATGGTAAGTTTTCAGAAGAAATTTTTTTCTCTTCTAGGGACTAATTGCTGAAGAGGGAAAACAATCTTTTGCTAAAGAAGATGATCCTGAGAAATTTCGAGAAGCCCTTTTGAAATTTGAAAAATCTTTTGGTTTACCAGAGCAGGAAAAACTAGTAACTTATTATTCCTGCAGTTATTGGAAAGGACGGGTTCCGTGTCAGGGTTGGCTCTATCTAAGTACCAACTTTCTGAGCTTCTATTCTTTCTTGCTAGGATCAGAAAGTAAGTATTTATTGTTGATCATGGCTTTTGATCTTCTGACTATCCTCCCAACTCAGTGGCGTTAGGTTGTTGATATCATAATGGGATTGATATTAAAAGTAATTACATTATACACATATCAAAAAGGCTTCAACCACAGAAAGAATCCTTTTAAGGCTCTTTGTGTATTACAGCGAACAATTAAAATGTGTATAGAAAAATCTTTGACATTGTGATTAGCAGATGAATTTTAAAATGTAAGCATGTATTATTTTATAGACATTAGCTACCTACTGGCTTTAATGTACATTTTAATTCTTATCTTAAACATACAACATAAACTAGTAGCCATTGTACCCCATGAGCTACATCTTATTTTGCAGCCACAAAGAATCAAATGGTACTACATGTAACATATGTATAGCCTTTACATCAATAATTGTATAATTAGATAATTATATATAAAGAAACAGATTTAAACATATCAAACTCATTTTCTAATTCTTTAAAATGGTATCTGTTACAAGTATTGGATATATAGCTCAGTTGTAGAGCACATGTGTGGTATGCATAAGGCCTTGGGCTCAATCCCAATAACATTCAAAACAAAACAAACCAAAAAAAATAAGAATATATATCTATTTTTAGAATCACTGACTATTATATATTTATGACACTGCTTCAAAAAATACTGTGGTATTTTGCCAGTGGTCATGCTAAAATAAATGAATGACAAATATAAATCAATATTGAAAATTTAATCACACTTACTTATTTGCAGTTAAACTCATTATCTCCTGGGATGCAATCTCAAAACTTGAAAAGACTTCAACTGTTATACTAACAGAGAGTATTCACGTATGTTCTCAAGGAGAGAATCACTATTTTTCAATGTTTTTGCACATTAATGAGACATACCTTCTTATGGAACAACTGGCAAACTATGCCATAAAGAGACTTTTTGATAAGGAAACATTTGATAATGACCCGGTCCTTGACGATCCTCTACAGATTACCAAAAGGTATTCAATTATTAATATTTACTTCTCTTTTCATTTATTATTTTAGGGGTTATGAGGGAGTCATGCATTCCAAGGCATGGGTACAGAGGTCAGAGGAATAGCTTGCAGAAGTCAGTTTTTTCCTTCCATCATGTGTGGATTCTGGCAGCTCAGGCTTGGAAGCAAGCACCTTTACCCTCTGAGCCATGTCACTGGCCCCAGTGTCTACATTCTAAAGTATTTTTGACTGTAAGAATCATAACACTGATCAACATTAAAAGTTAACTCTCCTTTATTATATGATAATTTTGCTCTGGGGCTGATCATTGGTGTATATATTTGTAAGCTTATTTGAATATACTTCACAACTCCTCCTCCATGAAATTTTTTTTTCTAAGAGATAATAGAAGTTAGGTTTAGAGATTATTTTTTTAACTTAAATAGGATTTCTATTAGATGTCTTAGAATTTTTGTTGCTGCAATGACACACCATGATCAAAGAAACTTGGGGCGAAAGGGGCTTATTTGACTTACACTTCCATATCACTGGTTGTCATCAAAGGAAGTCAGGACAAGAAGTCTCCAACAGCACAGGAACCTGGAGGCAGCAGCTGAAGCAGAGGTCTTTGAGGAATGCTGCTTACTGGCTTGCTCTCCAAGGCTTGCTCAGCCTGATTTCTTATACAACCCAGGACTACCTGCTGAGATATGGTACCACCCACCATGGGCTGGGATCTCTCCCATCAACCACCAGTTAAGAAAATGCCTTACAGGCTTACATACAGCCCAGTCTTATGGAAGCATTTTTTTTTTCCCAGTGGAGGCTCCCTCTTCTCTGATGATTCAGCTTGTGTCAAGTTGACATAAAAGTAGCCAGCACAGAGTAGTTTCAGAAGTGCAGAGAGTTTAATGTGTTTAGGTAACTCTAAATTTGTCTATTTGTAGTCTAGATAATTTTATTTCTAAAGTAGTTAAACATATTGTTTATTTTTCAACCAATTTAGCGATACTATAACGTGTGTGTGTGAGACTGGAGAAATCTCTTAAAGTTATCATTACTCAGGGCTTCGTTTCCTCCTCTACTGTTCTACCTCTGTGAGCCCTTATTAGGAAGTAGTGGAATGCATGGTGGTTAAATATAAAAGAACTACATAAGTACTAATCATTATTAGTGCTTACATCAGAAGTATCTGACTAGGTGGGAATGGGGACATGTGTACATAATTCCGGTTGTTGGAAGACTGAGGCAGGAGGATCACTGATTAGTTCTAGTCCAGCCTGGCCTATACAAGGAGACCTTGTCTTCAGGGAGGAAAAAAAAAGAAATGACAATATCTGACTGATCGTTGTTCATCATTATATTCAGTTTGCTGAAACTGAACAGAGCCTTTCATTCTGCTCAACACTTAAACAGTTGACTGAAAGGAACTTGGCCAGCAGGGAGGAGGAAAGGAAAGGATCCAGAAATAGCTAGTACAAGCTGCTTTTGGCAAGCAAGATGCGGATATAGACTGGAAAAGTTTAAAAGAGACCTAATCCAGAGTCCTGTGGATAGACTAGAACAAGAGATATGGAGGCCTGTTGTGTGCTACCTAGCCCCGATCAGGTGGTTATTTCTCACGGGGTTCTTAAACTGTTCCTAAAATTCACATGCAGAAAGATGACTTTGAGAGTCTGCTTTTCTAGAAATTGGAGTAGCAAGATGAATTTTTACACCGTATTACCAAAGTTACATCTCTGTATGATTTCTGAATGGAACTATTTCATTAAGAATTTAAAGCTCAGAGATGGCTCGGAAGGTAAGAGCTGTCTGCTCTTGCAGAGGACCAGGGTTTGATTCCCAGCAGTCATACAGTGGTTAACAGCTGCCAGTAACTCCTGTTCCAAGGGATTTGACATGCCCTGGCCTCCTCAAACACCTTACAAGCACATGGTCCACATAAGCTCATACAGATACATACACTCACGTTCACATAAATAAAAGCAATTTAATTTAAACATTCACTTCATATTACATTATTGCTAACATTTGCTTGATTTACAAGTAAATAATGACTGCGGAGAAAGGGAGAATTAGTCTTCTCCAGGGCCGAGCCCCTAATTGGTTACCTCATGCCAAGTGGCCAGCCCTGAACTCATGTGTATACAAACAACACTAAACAGACTCAGCAAGTTGTATTTATGTCTTTATCCATACATATATTCATACATTCATATAAACATGTACATAATAATTAAATAGAAAGAGCCCATGAATTTGAGAGGGTGATGGGGATGGGAAGGTTTGGGGTTGGAAGGAGAGGTGATATAATAATATTTTAATTAAATATAAAACTTGTGAGCTGGAGCGATGCCTCAATGGTTAAAAACACTGGCTACTCTTACAAAAGAGTTCAATTTCCAGCACCCACATAATGGCTCACAAGCATCTGGAACTCCAGTCCCAGGGGATTCCAACACCCTCTTTTGACTTCTTCAGGGACTACATGCACATAGTGTGCTGACCCACATACAGACAAAAACAAAACGCCATGTACACAAAAGTAGATAAAATAAAGGAAAAAAATTTTAAAAAATTATAAATGTATTTTCCCTTAAAATAGGATGTAAGAGATAATGTTTCAGTGAGTTTATCCATCACTGAGTCTTTATTTAAATGAGATGTAGTAAATTTTGTCTTATATATTTTTGACTGAGCATATTAAAAGTCATATATGTTTAAATCATTTTTTAGTAAGAGTAACTTACTAGGACAGACTTTAGAGCACATTTTTAAATGGGCATTTTCATGCCTCTATTTGCTTTCCAAAATGTCCTCTATAATGTAAACAATCTGGAAGCTTTATTGCAGACATTTAGTGTATATCCATTCATGTGTTTTATTCCAGAAAATTTTAAATATCAGCAAAATTAGGGCTTAACACAACATGCTTCTTTTTATTTTGTAGTAATATGCCACAGAAATTTTTTTCTCTTCACACGAATGGGCTGAAATTAGTCATCCATTTAATAATGAATTAACCTACCAAATTACAACTTAAGTAGAGTAAAAATGTACATGGGTTTCTGGTTTTATATATATCAGGATTATTTTGCCAGACACGATGAAGTACTACATTTTCAAACTGTTGATGCAGGAAGGATGAATTTAGTTTCAATTTTGTTGGCTTTGAGTTAGAACTTGCATAATTTCCTTACTACCCCAGATGGCATGGCTGCTTAGCACAAGATATTTAGTGTCCTTAGAAAAAATCATGCTATTTAGAGCAACAGCTTTGTATTTATATATTTATCTGTCAGTTAACAAGATTCATCTGTTTATCAACTCCAGTCCTCTGCCCAGCATGGTGCAAACAGTGTTGTTTTGTTCTGGTCCAACTTTGGACATTTTTCAACAATCATGTAAAATTTTGTTTGACTGAATCTTGATATTCTGTTTTATAATATGCTCTTCCTCTTTAAACTTTAATGCCACCAATTTTCATTATTTAATTTCATTTTATTTGTATAGCTGCTTGATTATCTAATAACCAAATATGTAATTACTGTATTCTAAGGTTGGGTTTAGCCATAGGAATGTATTATTAATGTATTATAGTACTAGACCTCCAGAAAATCACCCCTAACATCATTTTGAGACCTATATTATCTCTAACTTTTGTGTATCCTAATCTGTGAATAAAATGAGATTGGAAAAAAAGACAATAAATGAAATTTATCAAGAATCTGTATTATTTTATTTTTTCATTTAAGAATTCATTGAAGAGCATACCACTTAATGTTCAATCTTTCTGCTTTATAGTTTATATAGGTTAAACACTATTGGTATATTCATACTGTAGAATTTATCACTTGAGCCCATCCCTCCCTGTTTTTCTTTTTTCTTTTCTACAGAGGTTTGGAATATCGAGCCCACAGTGAGCAATTCAAAGCCTTTTTTAGGCTACCCAAAGAAGAGACTTTGAAAGAAGTACATGAATGTTTCTTATGGGTACCATTCAGCCACTTTAGTACTCATGGAAAAATGTGCATTTCAGAAAACTATATTTGCTTTGCTAGCCAGGATGGGAATCTATGTACTGTAATCATTCCATTACGAGAGGTAATATAAATTTGGGTACATATAAGTTTTTCATTTATAAAGCACCCTATAATTCTTGTGAATTATAAAAGGCTCAGGAAATGTATCATTTTAGCAATTTAAATAATCATTGGAGTACAAAATTACTCTTCAAGTGAAAAACACTGGCTTCTGGGATATTTTAAAATTCCTTTTAGAAAAGCTTTGCAAAAAGTGCGGAATTTTAAAAAGTAGATAAAGGTTTAGGGCAGTGGTTCTCAACCTTCCTAATGCTGTGACCCTTTAATACAGTTTCTCATGTTATGGTGACCCCAACCATAAAATTATTTCATTGACACTTCATAACTATAGTGTTACTACTCTTGTGAATTATAATTTAAATATCTGATATGCAGGATATCTGATATGGCCCTCAAAGGGGTCACATCTCACAGGTTGAAAGGGTGATGATTTAGGATCACACAAAATAAATTTGATCATTCTGACCCTTATGATGTGATTATCAAATTTTAGACTGTCACATTTGATACATTTGATCATCAGGAATAGAATTGGTAATTTTCATGGCAGTCACAACTTAGTATTCCTCACTGAATGCTTTATTTGAACTGATAAATCTAAAGGCCGTGTTAATTTAGCTTTTTCCTTGAAAAGTAAAGTAACTTGCACTGAGGAGTTGTGGGTCAACATTGGCACAATTCCTGTTCATGTATCTCTTAGTTAAGTCATACCACAGACCAAAACTTTTAGCCATGACAGAATAAACCAAGCACATTTATGAATGTCAGCCCTAGGGAAAAATGTAACTTCTTTATCTTTTTACTCCCCAGGTCTTAGCTATAGATAAAACTGATGACTCCAACAGATCGGTCATTGTTAGCATCAAAGGAAAAACAGCTTTTCGTTTCACTGAGGTTAAAGACTTTGAGCAACTGGTGGCAAAACTCAGGCTCAAGTGCCGGGCAGCTTCAACTCGAGATGATGTTAGTACAGAGGTAATCTCTATAGCAATCACATAGTTTTGAAGAATAAAAAAACTTTGTCTTTAGAATAGTTTTGTCTTCCAAAAGGAATCCATGGTTATTTTCCTGTTTATACCTATCTGT
>JADRCC010176712.1:499-11636 GCA_019843855.1 Hylomyscus alleni | reverse complement strand
AAGCAAGAACCTACAGCCAAGGTTGTCCTCTGAACTACACAAGTGCATTTATGCTCACATACATAAACACATATAAAACATGCATGCACAGACACACACAAGCCATATAAAGATGTAAAAAATAAGATTTAATTAAATGACAATATATACAACAAGATTCAGTATGTTTATTTGTACTCAGTGTACTCTAGTCCTCTGAGCATATCTAGAGGTAAAATGTGATTCTAATACAAATCTGATAGTATCTCTAAAATAAAAAGACCAGTCTGGCCTAGAACTCACAGAGATCCTCTTGTAAAGACAAGTTCTGGGATTTAAGGTGTACGCCACCATGCCCAGTCACTCACCCTAGTATTCTTCTGTATAATTATGTATATGAGAATATTTAATTTTTACAAGATATTTCTAGTCATTGGAAAATTATTGATGGTAGATAATATGTATGAAATATGAATAACTGAAAGACTCCAACATCATTCTCCCCATGAGATATAAACACAGTCATTTAGGTAGACCAGATGCTCTGGAAAGCATAATCATCTTTGATTAGTGTGCATAAAATAGCTAGCATTACTGAATTCAGTCAATTGGATACACGATGGATATTTTCCTGGCTTTTAGTTCTCACATACATTTCTACTTGAACGAAATAGGCCCTTAGTTATTACTTTTCTTCACATTTAACACCACAAGTATGCAAATTTAGGTAAATCTATTATGAATTTTTCCCCCTACAAATGGCTACACTGAATTTATACTAGATCTGGAAATAAAGTAACATTGTTCTTAAACTCCTGTCATTTGTGACAACAGGATAGAACTGGAGATTGTTACATGTATTGATGTTAAGTTAGAGGAAGGCAAATATGGAAACTCAGTTATCTCATAGAAATTGAGAGTAGAATGATGGCTACCAGATGCAGGTGACAGGAAGTAGGGAGGGTTGAGGAAACTTGATACTAAGTTAATACTTTAAAGATATTGTTAATGTTTGAATAATTAGAGATGTTTATCCTGATTTGAATATTAACATTTTACAATGTATACACATATCAAAACATATTACCTCATAAATGTGGACAATTTTATGTTTGCATTGTATTGGTTAATAAGAGATCTTTATATTAGAAAAATAACAGCCTTCTAAATCCTAAGGAAGTCTCTGGATCCTACTGTCATCTACCAGTAGAAGTTTACATTAAAAAGAGGAAACACTGAGAGAAAAGTTAGTAATGAATTGTTGTATTGGCCTATGAGGAACTACTAACATATTAGCATACTTCAGACTCAACAACAGTTTACATCTTTTGTCTGTTCTTCATCTTTTATTGAAAATAAAACACTCTTACCTCTACTTTTACAAAAGTAATTTCCTTAGTGAAGGGACTGAAATTGCCACTTACTACAGTTTACAAAATGGTAAAATTTCTACAGACTTGTGCTTACAACGGAGCTTTGCAAGTGGTACCTTCCCCAAAGGAGATGCCCTGGCTCTGTAATAGGTAAAGAAATAGTATTAAGCCTATCAGAGTTCTCTCATCAACAAATGAACAGGATAAAAATGAAGGTTTATGGTTGAGGATAAGAGTCAAAACCTGTGAAAAGACATATCATCTTTGAGAATAAGCCATCTAAATTAGGTCAGAACACAATGATACATTCAGGTGTGTCATCCTGCATTCTACACTGTAGCCTAACAACTAATTAAAGCACTCTCAATGAATACCCATTTGGAGTGATATTAAAATCCAAAGCAAATACTTCAAGAGGTAGCAAGAACCAGCTTGAAACTCTGGAGTTTATATACAGAGAGAAACTTTCTACTTAATCTAAAAGAAATAAGTACTTTCAAAACTATTTGACTTTTAAATAACTGGTAACATTAAGCATAATCTAACAAAGGAACATATTTAAAATATTGAGGATCAATTAGTATGCTTCCTTATGAATTCTCATCACCAAAGTTATTCCCATACTATAAAGTAGATTAGGCTTTTAAAAACTAACTATTGTTAATTTATGAACTAAAAAAAAAAATCAATAAATGGCAATGATATAACATAAAGTTTAAATATAACAGGTATCTATTTATGTGGGTTTTGGCCCCAAAAGTAGTTTTATGTTTTACATCAATCTAAATTATAACATTAAGAGCAGTGGCCAGTTGTTTGTAACTTTGAAGAGGAAAACGCAGCTATTAAACTCACATTGGGAAAAGTATAATTAAATGTCAGGAGTCCCCCAAAGGATTCATAATAGAAACTAACTTGTTCCCTGCCAAGTGTTTATCAGGGTCCTACAAGACTAATTATGAATGTGAATGACTAGAAAGGGAAAGAAATAACACAGTGGCAATAATCAAAACTGGTCAGTGGAAGATATCTAGGAATGGTTCCAGCCACAATGTGACTATACAAAGATAGTTCCACCTAGACAAATCAATTGAATCTTTGGAAGATAGCATTCTAACCAAAGACAATAGCTAGAACAACCATCATCCCACAATCCAGTTTGTTCCTTTTACATAGACTTTTTCCAATCCTCCATTAAAATATAAGCTACTCAGTAAGGCTACATATTAAATTTTCATCTGGAAACTAAAAAACTCATATAAAACCCTCTAAGGAGGAAAGGATATGTTAAAGGAGGCTAGTTTCACTACAGGAATTGGGCCTCTTCTCCCTGCCTGACTAGGTTATCAGTGGAGACACTGTCCTCCCTGAATGGCCAGGATTTCCATGGTAACACAGTCCTCTCTGGAACACAACAGGTTTGGTACATGCCACTAGCACACTCGAAGCAGAGCAGATTCTGAGAATTATCAATACATATTAAACATGTGCACAGTGCTGAAAATGTTTTCTGACCTTATTCTGCCTCAGTTTCTGTATTTTTAAGATAAATATTGTTTCTTTGCTTTTTAATCTACTCAAGGAAAGCAAACTGCAATATAACTTTTTGGACAAATGATTCTTCCTTTGGCTTTAGTTGAACCAGATGTGACCCCATACTAGATACTCAGCAAAACTGAAAATTTTGCTAATGAAGTTTGGTGTCAAGAAGGAGCTAAAAAGTTTTTGAGTGACTTCTATATGTCAAGTACTTTTCCTAAGCAGTTTGCAATCAGACATGTCTAACATATTATACATGTGCCTACATTTGTTCCAAATAGCTATAAGTAGAACTCAAGATATTTGTAGGTGGCAATGGCATACATACAGCTATGTCATAAAATATGTCATCTGGCATGTCAGTGACCCCTTTGACCTCAAGAGCAATCACATGAGGGATCTCTACTATTTCTGTTTTTCAAATGAGGACAAGAAGAGTCAGACATTCTGTACATTCCTGGGCCAGAATATATTATTATGACTTTTCCCAGATGGGAAATGGGAGAGTCAATGCTTGTATTCAGTTGAAAGGGGCCTTTACTTCAGCTTGTTTCCAAAGTAACAAGAAAATTATGTATTTTGTAAGAATTATATTCTAAGAGTATTGATGATTGGAAAATATTTCTCTTATGTCCCTGGCTCTTCACAAATTCTCACAGAATGTCCCACAACTTTAAACCAGGCAAGTGGTCCACAGATGTGTAATCTTGCTATCTGACTATAGATCATCACAAGATATCTGCCTATATTATGATCAGCTAAAAGAAGTGGAGAAAGACAAGCTTGTGGCTCAGGTGTCAGATGAAGAAACGACTTCGAGCATCTGACATTTAGAATTCAAATGCTGGTAAAGATCTTTTCCCAGTCTGTTGGTTGCCCTTTTTGTCCTATTGACAGTATCCTTTGCCTTACCGAATCTTTGCAATTTTATGAAGTCCCATTTGTGGATTCTTGATTTTATAGCACAAGCCATCGGTATTCTGTTCATGAACTTATTTCCTGTGCCCATGTGCTTGAGGCTCTTCCACACTCTCTTTTCTATTAGCTTCAGTGGATCTAGTTTTATGTGGAGGTCCTTTATCCATTTGGACTTAAGCTTTTTACACTGAGATAAAATGGATCAATTTGCATTCTTCTGCATGCTAACTGCCAGTTGAACCAATACCATTCATTGAAAATGCTGTCTTTTTTCCACTAAATGCTTTTAGCTCCTTTGAAAAAAAATCAAGTGACCATAGGTGTGTGGGTTCATTTCTGAGTTTTCAATTCTATTCCATTGATCTACCTGCCTTTCACTGTACCAATACCATGCAGATTTTATCACGATTGCTCCGGAGTACAGCTTGAGGTCAGGAATGGCATTTCCCCCAGAAGTTCTTTTATTGTTGAGAATAGTTTTCACTATCTTAGGTTTTTTGTTATTCCAGATGAATTTGGAAATTGCTCTTTCTAACTTTATGAAGAATTGATTTGGAATTTTGATGGGGATTGCATTGAATCTGCAGACTGCTTTCAGCAAGATGGCCATTTTTACTATATTAATCCTACCAATCCATGAGCATAGGAGGCCTTTCCATCTTCTGAGATCTTCTCTGATTTCTTTCTTCAGAGACTTGAAGTTCTTGTCATACAGGTCTTTCACTTTCTTAGAGTCACAACAAGATATTTTATATTATTTGTGACTATTGTGAAGGGTGTTGTTTCCCTAATTTCTTTCTCAGCCTGTTTATTTTTTAAGTAGAAGAAGTCCACTGATTTGTTTGAGATGTTTAATAACCCTACATCCAATAGAGGGCTAATATCTAGTATATACAAGGAACTCAAGAAGTTAGACTCCAGAGAATCAAATAGTCCTATTAAAAATGGGGTACAGAGCTAAACAAAGAATTCTCAACTGAGGAATACTGAATGGCTGAGAAGAACCTAAAGAGATGTTCAACAACCGTAGTCATCAGGGAAATGCAAATCAAAACAACCCTGAGATTCTACCTCACACCAGTCAGAATGGCTAAGATAAAAAACTCAGGTGACAGCAGATGCTGGCAAGGTTGTGGAGAAAGAGGAACACTCCTTCATTGCTGGTGGGATTGCAAGATGGTACAATTATGCTGGAAATCAATTTGGCGGTTCCTCAGAAAATTGGACATAGTACTACCTGAAGACTCAGCTATAACACTTCTGGGCATACACCCAGAAGATGCTCCAACATGTAATAAGGACACATGCTCCACCATGTTCATAGCAGCCTTATTTATAATAGCCAGGAGCTAGAAAGAACCCAGATGTCCTTCAACAGAGGAATGGAGAAAGAAAGTGTGGTACATTTACACAATGGAGTACTGCTCAGCTATTAAAAATGATGAATTCATGAAGTTCTTAGGCAAATGGAGGAACTAGAAAATATCACCCTTAGTGAGGTAACCCAATCGCAAAAGAGCATACATGGCATGTACTCACTGATATTAGCCCAGAAGTCTAGAATACCCAAGATACAATTCACAGACTACATGAAGCTCAAGAAAAAAGAAGGCCACAGTGTGGATACTTAGTTCATTCTTAGAAGGGAGATCAAATACCCATGGTAGGAAATACAATGACAAAGTTTGGGGTAGAAACTGAAGGAAAGACCATCCAATGACTATCCCACCTAGGGATACATACCATATACAGTTACCAAACCCAGACACTATTGTGGATGCCAACAAGTGCTAGCTGACAGGAGCCTGATATAGATGTCTCCTGAGAGGCTCTGACAGTGTCTGACTAATACAGAAGTGGATGCTTACAGCCATCCATTGGACTGAGCACAAAGTCTCCAATGGAGGAGCTAGAGAAAGAACACAAGGAGCTGAAGGGGTTTGCAGCCCCATAGGAGAAAGAACAATGTGAACTAACAAGTACCCCCCAGAGCTCCCAGGGTCTAAACTACCAACCAAAGAGTATACATGGAGGGACCCATGGCTCCAACTGCATTTGTTGCAGAGGATGGCCTTGTGGGACATCAATGAGAGGAGAGGCTATGGTTTCTTGAAGGCTTGATGCTCCAGTGTAGGGGAAGTGGGATTGGGTGGGTTAGTAAGCAGGGAGGGGGGAGTAGGATGGGCGGACTTTTGGAAGGAGTAAAATTTACAATGTAAATAAAGAATGCATGTATTAAAAAATAAAAATAAAAAAAAGAATTGAAATGCTCATCTTGTGTGTTTTAGCTGTATATACTAAACAGAAGCACATACATGCAGGAGCATACACATACAAATGCTCACATAGCTGTGTGCATGCACACACAGCTCATAAAGTTTTTCAATACAAATATAAAGGTAGCTTCCAATTCAATGATATTTTTTGGCCCTAGATACCAGGAGACAGAATGTTCTGTCTTAAATAGTGATACAACTTTATCTGTTTACCTAACTAAGCAGGATTTACACTCTCTATTTCTGATGCCTTCTAAAAAAAATCTGAAGGACTAAGCCAATTAAACTTAATATTTTGCAATAACAGTGAAGTGGATACTCATAGCCATCCATTGGACTGAGCACAAAGTCCCCAATGGAGGAGCGAGAGAAAGAACCCAAGGAGCTGAAGGGGTTTGCTGTCCCATAGGAGGAACAACAATATGAACCAACCAGTACCCCCAGAGCTCCAATTACTGTACTTTACTAATATAAGCATCATAATACGAGTGATCTGCATCATAAGGCTTTTACATAGGCATGTATATTACAATGTCTGACTTTTCAATACATGCTCAGAACTAGAGTTACAGATGTATGAAACCAATCTCCACTTTTACATGGGTGATAGGTATCCAAACTCATGTCTCTTTGCTTCTGGGGCTGGAGTTTACTCACTGAAACATCTCTCTACCCTCTATATCTGCTTACATTAGTATCCCTTAATCCTACAAGGTGAATAGAAGTTTTAAGACACAGACAGAGAGAGGGATAGATGAAGCATGGAAGACTTTTAGGGTAGTAAAGCTACTCTGTTAATACCTTAATAGTTACTACCTTAATAGTAGTAATGGTATACGTGTTATTATGCCAGTATCCAAATGTGTAAAACACACAAGGCCTAGAATAAACCCTTTGCTGGATGGTGTTTTGTCAACTTGACCAAGATAGAGTCATATAGGAAGAAGAAAACTAAACAGAGAAAATGTTCCCACCAGTTTGGCATGTAGGGCTTTTTCTGGAGTCATG
Organism: Hylomyscus alleni; assembly: GCA_019843855.1. Lineage (NCBI taxonomy): Eukaryota > Metazoa > Chordata > Mammalia > Rodentia > Muridae > Hylomyscus > Hylomyscus alleni. Next base: position 4,543 of record JADRCC010176712.1, on the reverse strand, counting down.
GTTGATATGAGAGGGTCCAATTCACTGTGTATGGTGCTATATATTGTCATTAATTTTAAGGTCCCTGAGAAGGTTATGCAAGGAGTAGGAAAAAAGAAAAGAAAAGAAAAGAGAGAAAGAAGGAAAGTAAGAAAGAAAGAAAGAAAGGAAATATGCTTCCCTGTTTTACCATATCCACTGGCTATATGAAGTTTAACTTTGAGAAAAGTAATCTACTGTCTTTCCTGTCAGATGTTGAAGATGAAAGAAACTGACTTCTTCAACTACCCAGCCAGAAAAAAGCTTCAGCTTATGCTCAGGGAACTGACCTCAACATTCTTTTGGGCAGCAGGGCCAAACAAAAACCATTAAACAAAAATAAAAACTTTAAAACAATTTATGTAGAACAATGTTTGTATGGGTGTCTACCAAAATGTCTCTCAAGTATTTGCATCCTATGTCTGTCCACCTGATTCACCTAGAACACCCTATATTATCCTCAATTGAACTCACCTATACCTCCCTAAATCTAAGACTCTAGGATTAACAGCTCTGAATATTTTCATTTCTACATGATTGACAGCTCTAAAATTCACCATATCATCTTATCTGGATTCAAAACTATTCCTAATCTCCCTTAAAAAAGAAAAGATAACCAGTCAGTCAGAAGTCCTGCAGTATGAAGCCAAGGCCTCTCTTGTTCCTTTTTATTTTGTCATCAAGTTTTGTCACCTTTTTATCCACATACCTACTTTAGTTAGCTTTTTTTCTGTCCTCATGACTGTCTTATCCCAATATCTCACTTTCAGAATGTAATAATTTTCTTTTTCTCCAGTCTCTGTCTTTATTCCATGCCAGTCTTTCTAAATTAAATCAATCAATCAATCAATCAATCAATCAATCAATCAATAAAGCAAATGCTTCCATGTTTTCATCACTTCTAAAGTAAAATCCCCAAATAGTATGACATGCTGATGGATCTTGAACTTTCCTTTCATCTTCATCTGCTGTCACTTCCCTGCTCTCACCTTTAGGGTGCCCATTCTGAGTCTCTTGTAATTGATTATAAGATATCTTAATATACCTCCACTCTTCAGTGTTCTCTGGAAAACATCCCCATTGCCCAGGCTCTGCCAAACTGCTCTTTGGCATCCTTCAGGGTTCAGATTACTTATCTACTTGTTCTGTGGTACCTGACTATATTAGTCAGGGTTCTCTAGAGTCACAGAACTTATGGAAGTCTCTATGTAGTAAAGGAATTTATTGATGACTTACAGTCTGTAGTCCAGTTCTCAGTAAATGTCAGCAGCAGCTATGAATGGAAGTCCAAGAAGCAGAGTGAGCCTTCCTTCTTCCCAATGTCTTTATATAGGTCTCCAGCAAAAGGTGTGCCACCACACCTTTAATCCAAGATGACTTTGAACTCATAGATCTTCCTATCTTAATCTTCTGGGATTCAAGATCTCCATGCCAAGATTCAGGTTGGAAACTTGTATCTCTCAGCCTCCAGATTAGGGCCACAGGTAAGCCTTCTAATTCTGGATTGTAGTTCCAGGAATAGCCACTACAATCTACCCCTTGTCAACTTGACACAAATAATATCTCATGTCCACATGAAACAATAGCAAAATCATGAATGTACCTAACATGATATAACTATTCCTCATACAATTGCAAACGCATTTGTAAATTTACAATAGGGCAATGTCCCTTGGGAACATTATTTTAGTGTCTCAACTTAAATACCAATTGATGTTAAAGAAATTGAAAGAAAGAAAAATGTATTCTTAACAAAATAAGACAGAATCATTCATATTATTTTACATTCCTTGTTTCTGAAATTGATTATGTGGCCTTGGTATATATAACTACCTTCCTCTGTTACCCATTTTGTATTTCCTTCCCCCTCAGCAAGCACCTCAGCAGGTCTTGGCTCTTTTCCTGGAGGATTGACCCATACCTTCATTCCTGATGGGTCTGCACCCTTTGTCATCCTGCTTGGATTAGGCTTGTAATTTCCCATTAACTTTAATCACAGGACATGGAAGTACTAAGAGATGCCCTAAGGGATCTCCTGCACTCCAGACATAATCCTGCTTACCTACATTGTGAAGAGGCAATCCAATTTCTCCATGGTAATCTGGATCTATCACTCCTCCAAACACTGTTATTCCTTTCTTAGCCTGTTGGTTTAAGGGCATTAGAAGCCCAAAATGACCAAGGGGAAGTCTGAGCTTCCAGTTCAATGGAATGTTTGTTGTGGCTCATGGTAGGAGAACTCCCCCCTCTGGAACCAAAACTTCTAGGCCAGCAGAACCTAGAGTTGTGGGGACAGGAAGCAAAAATTTTCCTAGAGGGTCACTAGGAGTGATAGTGAATGAAACTATTCCCTTTTCTACCCCTTGATTCCTGGACCCATGGATCCTGGCTATGGGGGAAACTGTACCATATATTGGACACTGATTCAAAGCGTATACTGCCTTCTGAAGAACTCTGCCCCAGCCTAATTGACACTGTAGCTGTGTCTTCAAAAGGCCATTCCATTGTTCTATCAGACCAGCAGCTTCAGGATAATGGGGAACATGGTAAGACCAGTGGATTCCATGATCATGGGCCCACTGTCACACTTCTCTGGCTGTGAATTGAGTTCCTTGGACAGAAGTAATACTGTGTAGAATACCATGATGATAGATAAGGTATTCAGTGAATCCACAGATGGTGGTTTTGGAAGAAGCATTTTGTGTAGAAAGGCAAATCCATAACCAGAATAAGTGTCTACTCCAGTAAGTGTCTACTCCTCCTTTCCATGGAGGAAGTGGTCCAATGTAGTCAACCTGCCACCAGGTTGCTGGCTAGTCACCTCGAGGAATGGTGCCATATCTGGGGCTCAGTGTTGGTTTCTGTTGTTGGCAGATCTGGCAGTCAGCAGCAGTTGTAGCCAGGTCAGCCTTAGTGAGTGGAAGTCTGTGTTGTTGAGCCCAAGCATAACCTCCATCTCGGCCACCATGACCACTTTGTTCATGTGCCCATTGAGCAATGACAGGAATGGCTGGGGAAAGAGGCTGACTGCTCACTGAATGGGTCATCTTACCACTTGATTATTAAACTCCTCCTCAGATGAAGTCACCTTTTGGTGAACATTTACATGGGACACAAATATCTTCACATCCTCTGCCCATTTGGAGAGATCTATCCATATACTTCTTCCCCAGATGTCTTTCTCACCAACTTTCCAATCGTGATCTTTCCAGGTCCCTGACCATCCAGCCAATCCATTGGCTACAGCCCATGAGTCAGTGAACAATCGTACATCTGGCCATTTCTTCTTCTAAACAAACTGTAATATGTGTACTGCCTGAAGTTCTGCCAACTGTGAAGATTTTCCTTCATCTGTATCTTTCAGGGTTGTCCTGGAAAGGGGTTGAAATGCTGCAGCTGTCCACTTCTGGGTGGTGCCTGCATAATGTGCAGAGTCATCAGTAAACCAGGTCCTAGTCTTCTCTTCTTCAGTCAGATGATCATAGGAAACACCCCATGAGGCTATAGGCGCATGCTTGGCAGCAGATGGCATTGTAGCAGGAGTGGAAACCATAGGCATTTTAGCAACTTCTTCATGTAACTTGCTTGTGCCCTCAGGACCTGCTCTGGCCCAATCACGTATATATCACTTCCATTTGATAATTGACTGCTGCTGTGCACGTCCTACTTTATGACTGGAAGGGTCTGATAGCACCCAGCTCATGATGGGTAGGTAGTTCAAGTCACATAGTAACTTGGTGTCCTATTGTCAAACGTTCAGTTTCCACTAAGGCCCAATAGCAGGCCAAGAGCTATTTTTCAAAGGGAGAATAATTGTCTGTAGATGATGGTAGAGCTTTGCTCTAAAATCCTAAGGGTCTCTTCTGTGATTCACCTACAGGGACCTGCCAGAGGCTCCAAACAGCATGTCTATCTGCCACAGACACCTCAAGTACCATCGGGTCTACTGGATCATATGGTCCAAGTAGTAGAGCAGCCTGCACAGCAGCCTGGACCTGTTGAAGAGCCTTCTCCTGTTCCAGGCCC